>CM070107.1:11347500-11440000 GCA_036178185.1 Liparis tanakae
AGTTGACACTCGCTGATATCGACGCCCACCACTTCCCGGAAGTGCGGCGCCAGGAGCCGCGAGTTCTGGCCCGTGCCGCAGCCCAGGTCCACTGCCAGTCCGTGCGGCCGTCCCTTCTGAGTGCGTTAACACACGAGCAGCAATTGTGCAAAACGATAAGTTGAATAGACATCGTTCTTGGCATCAAGTGGTCAGTTTATTGGGCCACGGCATACCTTTTCGTCGAGGTATTGCAGAATTATGTTCTTGAGCTCCTCTGGAGGGGTGAAGCGATACTTTTGATAGGTGGAGGCGTGCTCCTTCCCCTCAAACAGACGGTATGTCATGGCGGACTTTTCCTTCTGCTCTTCTCTCTCTGTGCTGCTGTCGATGGTCTCTCTACCGACCCTCTCTCAAAGCGGTCTCCTTTGTTTGGTTTCCTTCGCTCTCAACTTGTCCTCTTCCCTCTTTCCCCCGGCCGCTGCTCTCTCTGCACTTTCACACACTTGAGCTGCAGATTAGAAACCAATGCCTAACAGACACATGCGGAGCCTTTTGCTTAACCCTTTAACAGCCAGAGCATTTCTGAAAGATTGGGATTTGACAGCATGCATATATTGACACAATGATGAATTATATGGCGCCGCAGATGGCAGCCTCGGTACTTCGCTCTCTCGTACTTTTTCTGTTTTTGTTTGTTTGTCTCGTCTCCAGCTCTCCCTCTCTGATCACATACAGCAGGGAGGTACTCTTAAACCTTCAGCAATCCACCGGTCAAACTTTTTCACCGGTTTTCATTGAACCGGAATACTTTACAGAGACTTTGGTTGGAGGAGCAGCGGCTCTTCTCGGAATTCGCCGCAGACGCCGACGTGGGAAGCGCGCAGGAGCGCTCGTTAAAGTGCGCCGACGCGGATTTCGAACTGCGCTCCCGTCAATTCACCTGGCGAACGTCCGCTCTCTGGCGAACAAGATTGATGAACTGATGCTTCTAAACAAAGCCAACACGGACTTTAGTAGATCTGCCGCCCTCTGCTTCACCGAAACCTGGCTCGGTGCGCACATCCCGGACAGCGCACTACATCTGCCGGGCTTCCAACTCCACCGAGCGGACCGCGTCACGGCTCTGTCGGGGAAAACGAGGGGAGGCGGGATCTGCTTTTATATTAACGTAGGTTGGTGCACAGATGTCACAGTGTTAATGGAATCATGCAGCCCTCACCTAGAAACACTTTTAATAGACTGCAAACCATTTTATTCACCGCGGGAGTTCTCCTCATTCATTCTGGCCGGTGTGTACATCCCACCTCAGGCCTGTGTGAGTGAGGCACTCCAACACCTGGCTGAGCAGATCACCACCATGGAGCACAAACACCCAGACTCCCTGCTCATTGTTCTTGGGGACTTTAACAGAGCAAACCTCAGCAAAGAGCTGCCTAAATACAGACAGCATATCAAGTGTAGCACCAGGGACAAAAACACACTGGACCACTGCTACACTGTTCTGAAAGATGCATATCACTCAGTCCCCCGTGCAGCTTTGGGACTATCTGATCATTGTCTGGTCCATCTTCTGCCGTCCTACAGGCAGAAACTAAAATCTGCAAAGCCTGTGGTGAAGACTGTGAAGAGATGGACCAATGAGGCCAAGCTGGAGCTACAGTCCTGCTTTGCCTCCACTGATTGGAGTGTATTTGAGGCTGCTGCTACAGACCTGGACGGGCTCACTGACACTGTGACATCCTACATCAGTTTTTGTGAGGACATGTGTGTGCCGACTAAAACCTTCTGCACATACAACAACAATAAACCCTGGTTCACTGCAGGACTCAGGCAGCTTCGTCGGGCTAAAGAGGAGGCCTACAGTGGTGGGGACAGGATTCTCTACAACCAGGCCAGAAACTCCCTGACGAGGGAGATCAAGTTAGCTAAGAAGAGCTATACTGATAAGCTGGAAAAAAGTTTCCAGCCAACGACTCCTCGTCAGTCTGGAGAGGCCTGGAAGTACTCACCAACTACAAGAGACCATCCCCCCCCACTGTGGACAATCACCGTCTGGCCGACGACCTGAATGTGTTCTACTGCAGGTTCAACAAGCCCACTTCCGCCACGCCCAACTGCCCCATCAACAAACAATCATCTGCCTCCTCTCACCTCCCCCACCCAACCCCCCACCGGCACTGACGATCTGCGAAGAGGATGTGAGTCGGCTCTTTCAGAGACAGAAGATCAGGAAGGCTCCGGGCCCAGACGGTGTGTCCCCCTCCTGCCTGAAAGCCTGTGCTGACCAGCTGGCCCCCATCTTCACGGAGATCTTCAACCGATCACTGGAGCTGTGTGAAGTCCCTTCCTGCTTCAAGCGCTCCTTGATCATCGCGGTCCCCAAGAAATCCTCCATCACAGGATTAAACGACTACAGACCCGTCGCCCTGACGTCTGTGCTCACGAAGTCCTTGAAAGACTTGTGTTGACCCACCTGAAGGACATCACAGGCCCCTGCTGGACCCCTGCAGTTTGCCTATCGCGCAAACAGGTCGGTGGATGATGCGGTCAATATGGGACTGCACTATATACTGCAACACCTCGACTCCCCAGGGACATACGCAAGGGTTCTGTTCGTGGACTTCAGCTCGGCATTCAACACGATCATCCCGGAGCTTCTTCATCCCAAACTCTGCCAGCTCACCATGCCAGCCCCCACCTGTCGGTGGATCACTAACTTCCTGACAGACAGAACGCAGCAGGTGAGGCTGGGAAAAACCATATCCAGCACCCGGACCATCAGTACCGGTGCGCCCCAGGGATGTGTGCTCTCTCCACTGCTCTTCTCCCTCTACACCAACGAGTGCACCTCAGGGGACCCGTCTGTTAAACTCCTGAAGTTCGCAGACGACACAACGGTCATCGGCCTCATCAGGAACGTGACGAGTCTGCGTGACAGACGGGAGGTTGAACAGCTGGTCCTCTGGTGTGGTGAGAACCACCTGGAGCTGAACAAGCTCAAGACTGTGGAGATGACAGTGGACTTCAGGAGGAGCCCCCAACACTACCCCCCCTCACCATACACAATAGCACTGTGTCCGCAGTGGAGACCTTCAGGTTTCTGGGATCCACAATCTCCCAGGACCTGAAGTGGGCCTCCAACATCAACACCATCCGGAGAAAGGCCCAGCAGAGGCTGTACTTCCTGCGCCAGCTCAGGAAGTACAGCCTGCCTCAGGAGCTGCTGATCCTCTTCTACACCGCCATCATCCAGTCTGTCCTCTGCTACTCCATCACTGTGTGGTTTGGATCGGCCACCAAACAGGACAGAGGCAGACTACAGCGGATCGTCAGGTCGGCAGAGAGAACTATTGGTTCCAGCCTGCCCTCCATCCTGGACTTGTACACCTCCAGAGTCAGGAAGCGGGCTGGAAAGATCACTACAGACCCGTCACACCCTGGACACAAGCTGTTCCAACTCCTCCCTCTGGGAGGCGCTACAGAGCTCTGTACGCCAAAACTACCAGACACAGAAACAGCTTCTTCCCTCTGGCTGTCACCCTGATGAACAGTTGATCAGACTCTCCATCTGCACTATCTGCACTTTTTTAACTACTGCCTTTAATGTCTTTTTGAATCTTTTTTATATTTATCTAGTTTAATGTATATTGTGTATGTATGAGAGAGCAAAGTGGAACCGGAGACAAATTCCATGTATGTGAAAACTTTCATGGCCATTAAAGCTGATTCTGATTCTGATTCTGATTCTGATTCTGATTATATCGTGAAGTCACAACGTGGAAAGATGTGGAAATGACATCGTATCACAGTTGCCGCACTTCTGCAAGCCGTCGATGTATCTGATGCCGGTATCTCAGTCTTTTGCCTGGATGCACACTTATACGACACAGCTTGTACATTTTAGGCAATAGACCGGTGTCAAACTAGCATTCACGCACAACATGTCTGACGTGTGCTCCTCAAGATACATCCTTATCGAACTACTTAAACTGTAACTTTATTTCGATCATCACATACATATAGGTACGTACTTGAAATATTGCTCCTGTATTTAACCCATCCTAAGCTATCAGAGTAAGTGGGCTGCAGCGAAGCGCCGAGGGAGACACTCGGGGTTCAGCGTCTCCCACAAAGGACGCTTGTGAATGTGTTTTAAAGAGGGGTAAGGAATGAGGAGAATGCTGAAACAATCTTGCATGGCCTGCCTCAATGCCTCGCAATGTTTGACCAGGTTTTTGAGTTTTTATTTTATTATTATTATTTTTTATTTTTTATTTTTTATTTTATTTTTTTATTTATTGTATTTTATTTAATTTAATTTATTTTATTTTTAGAAGACAAAAGACAATACATAGACATAACACCTAGAGGACAACAACACCGTGGACACAATATCATAAAGTCAATATTGTGAAAAAAGAAAGAAAGAAAGAAAAATGCATGTGTACACATTTGCGTGTGTGTGTGAGTTTAAAAATATATATATTTTATTTTATTTTTCATTTAAAGAAACAAAATGCATTGATGATGGCAGATATGTATGAGCTTATGCATGTACATGGAATTGAATTGGTTTCCATGCAAGGGGGAGAAAAAAAGAATTATGATGGATTAACTAATCAATAAGACGAGTGGTGTTATGTTGGTAAAAAATATAGTGAAAGTTTTTGAGTTTGCCAGTTTTTGAGTCTGCCAGTTCCCTGAACACAAATTGCCGCATGGTGCACGGCAGCGTCTCTAGAAGTCATGTCACTTTTAGTACAACGTTTATTGAGTGAACGTGCAATAACACGTGTGTGACTGTCATAACCCACATGATCAACGTGGCTTCACATTAACTCAACTACACTTGAAGAACACTGGTCTCCGACTTGAACGCCCTGTGCTCCTCTCCCACCTTACATAATCGGTCTCCCTGTTTATAAGTCACTAGCTCTGAGCCTTGTAAACTCACGTGGCTGTGTTTCATTTGTGTGTCCACCAGGAGAAAGAATCCTCTTGAAGGGTTCTTACCCTTTTTCCCTCTGAAGGGTTTTTCCCTCTGAAGGGTTGTTTGGAAGTTTTTCCTGATCTGATGTGAGGTGTCAAAGGTCAGGGATGTCTATGTACAGATTGTAAAGCAAATTTCTAATTTGTGAAAATGGGCAATACAAATAAACTGAAAACTGAAACCTGATTTGCTTTCATCACTTTCTTTGCTTTTTGTGCCGTCAGGAGTTTGTGGTCACTTCCTTCGTCACACGTGGAGGTCAGAAGTTCAGTCATCTCTGTTTTTCAAAACCAACGACTAACTTTTTGCAGTTTCCACTTGTGTGTGTGTGTGTGTGTGTGTATGTGTTTGTTCATTCTCTTGACCATGTCATCAACTGAAAAACATCTGTGTTTTGGTTCTGGTTACCCATGGTGGCGCTCCGGGGGAGCGAGGCCTGTTTAATTGCTCTCCGGGGATAATGGAGATAATGGCCTGTTGACCATTTCCAACTTAGTTACTCTACATTAAGGACCTTAGGACCCACGGGCTCTCATTAGTGTCGACTGCATCACACGTTGCATCAGAGGCGTCGAGCGAAACACGTTATTTATCACATGTTATGTCCTTTCAGATTGTCCTTTATTGAAAGGAATCTCAAGCCGGTACACAGCGTCGCCATCCCTCAAGTAGCGTGTCAACACCTGCTGGAGACACACCGGGGATGTCAGGTCAGTGGCGGGCATTAAGGAGGCCCGAGGGACCAGACAAGTTCAGAAAACCTACGCTACGACTTGCGTGTGTATTGGACACAAAAAAAGCCAAAAAAATATACGGCAAGTGTTGCATAATCATTTGTTTTCTTATATCTCTGATTGGTACGCATGGGTGTACAGAAGTTATTGTTGGATACTTGTTTGTGCAATTATTTGATAATCA
Source organism: Liparis tanakae (assembly GCA_036178185.1). Classification (NCBI taxonomy): domain Eukaryota; kingdom Metazoa; phylum Chordata; class Actinopteri; order Perciformes; family Liparidae; genus Liparis; species Liparis tanakae. The sequence continues at coordinate 11,353,391 of CM070107.1, forward strand.
ATCCTTTCTAGAACTGAATCTACACTACCGTTCAAAAGTTTGTGGTCACTTAGAAAAAAGAAAAAAAACACATTAAATTAATCAGAAATACACTCTCTACATAGTTAATGTGTTAAATGACTATTCTCTGTTTTTTAATGAAGTCTCTACAGAGGTGTATAGAGGCCCATCTCCAGTGTTCTAGTGGATATATATATATATATATATATATATATATATATATGCTGTTATGCTGGCGAGAGAAGCTCTAAAACTGGCCTTCCTTTGAGCGACAATTTTGAAGAACAACATTAATATTAAGAATGAAAATCATTATTTCTAACCTTTTCAATGTCTTGACTATATTTTGTATTAATCTTGTATTCAATTAATAAATAAAAGTGTGAGTTTTCATCGAAAACACAACATTTTCTCGGTGACCCTAAACCAGATTTTTTGATCAATATTCTGTGCGGCCCTCACACCCCCTGTGATTTTTTTATTCGGCCCACTTGCTACTGAAGTTGAATAGCCCTGCCCTAAACTTTTGAACGGTAGTGTAACTTTAAAACCCTTTAACCTGGTTTTCCTCAGTGAGGCATCTTTAAAAGTATTTGTTAATCTGTGTCTAAAGCCTCTAAGTCTCAGAGATTAATGCACAACCTCCTGGACTTTGTTTGTTTACTTATTTATTTGCTTTACTAAAGAAACAACCGTAACAATGGAAATAAATAGATAGATTCCATGGAAAGGAGTGATGTGATCATATCACAGCCTCTGAAACCCTCTTCATGACAGCAAAAAGAAGGGGCGGCTGTGTACGTCAATTCTTTTACCCACTTTTCATCGTGATTGACCAGCTGCAGGCTTTCCGCCCGGCCTTCCGGTGTGGAGTCTGACAAACGACAGCATTAGTCATTTCAGTGCATTAACAAAGTTCTGTGAGGTGGAACAAAACGGTCTCAACTTGTCAAGGACCAGCGGTTGCCAGAGCCCCTTGATGTCTGACACAGAGAGATTACTGAAGGTGAACTTCTTTACTGAAGGGGACGCTTTTTCCCAAAACCTCACTGAGTTGTTTGTTGCCTGCACCAGCTTCCTTGACTTAGGGTGACCAGACGTCCTCTTTTCCCCAGACATTTTTGAGACCTAAAAAATGCGTCCGGCAGGGATTCCAAAAACGTCCGGTATTTTGCTTCGTCGGATATTTGTGTTTCTCTGGGTTTTCAAAAACTAGTTATTACACCCTTACAAGTTGTGGAAATGGTATCTCCCTTACGTTCCACCTTCTTGCGCGAGCTCTGGCGGTATAGAGAACAGTCATTGGTCGACCGATCTCAGTGTTGCCAGATACACGATAATTATCCTCCAAATACGACCATTTTGAGCCTTTGGTACGATTCTTCACCATCTACAATCTGTCAATCTAGCATCTGGCTGATAAGTGGCACCTCCCAGCAGGACTCCAGGGGAGCGCTTGATTCCTCCATGGTTTGAGTGCTGCGGCACATTAAAACATTAAATAGCCTACAGTTTTTTTCAGCGTGAGAAATACGATGTGTGGCGGGAGTGCGTAATGCGTGACTGTCACGCTCAATGCGTGACACTTGAGAGCCCTGTAACCATGTTCATCATGTCGTCCACACAAATTAAAGCTACGTCCGGTGGGGGTCGATTGGGGCATCTGTGGGTCAGTGGGTAGCAGTTCCGTCTTTCAATCAGGGGGTTGGAGGTTCAATCCCTGCCCTAGTCAATGTGTCCTTGAGCAAGACACTTCACCCTGAACTGCTCCCTGTAGCTGCGTCTACGGTGTGTGATTGTAAGTAGCTTTGGATAAAAGCGGCAGCTAAATGTAATGGTCGGACTTTCATGAAGGCATGGGAAGTATTCTGGTGTCCTTATAACAGAATGAAAGTCTGTCACGACCATAGGCTTTATGTAAGAAGTGGACATAGTTGTTGTCGTTGACAACTGTGGTTTTGAAGGCTCCAGTATGACTAGAACTATCTTGGATTTCGGCCATTCCCATTTTGGCTTTTTGCAACCTGTAAACTGAAGTGACTGAAGCACGTCGGAATGAGCTTCACTTTCCCGAATCAGCGTAATCAGCATGAACCTTTCACTGTACATTTAGTTCCAAATTGAATAAAGTGAGTTTTACAAACAATGTAGAAATAATATATATAACTCAACAATTAAATATGATGCGTTTATGTCTGCGTACTCCATAACTGGTGATCTGAGATCACTGAGGCCAATCTTAATAGTGTGCAGTGTGGTCCCTTATATACCTTACATAACCTTACATTTTGCGACTGGAATTTAAAGTTTTTATTCAGAATTTGGCCTTTGAAGTGATTTTTTCTGTTATATTTTAGCTGATGCAATTCATCATTCTTCATTCAAATCTTAACCAGGAAAATTTTATAGGAAAACCGTCAGTATGCATATCAACAGACTAAGCCATCTTCATCATCGCCAGCACATGTTTCGGCCTCCTCACCGTCGAATCCCCACGCCGTTACGACGGCAACGTCGTTAATTGGTTGATTCTATAGATTCCCCATTGAGTGACGACCGCGGTGACATAATCAGGTGTGACAAGATATACAGGCTGCTCCCCGTGAAGCCACGGCAGGTAGACCTGCCACGCCACTCAGGGGACTCGGCACACTCGGCACGCAGGACTTGACGATTTGCTTCGGAGTTAGATTCATACAGTAAAAATAACTGTCTCGAGCCATTCTGATTTAACGTACTTACTTTATACTTGTTGTTGATTAATATTCCATTGTTTTCCCTATTTGTCATTGTTTTATCCTGTTTTACTAAGTGCTTACCAGATACCTGTCACTGCCAAACCAACTCTTAACTAAACAGGTGACAAGGATCCAGCAGTCTGTATCCATCAAACCATCTCTGCAACTGTTTATGGACTCGATGGAAAACAATACTTTCCCCCCGTATTTCAACCTCACCATGTTTGTGAACATCGGCAACTACCGCTACCCGGCGTTCGTCCTGTGTCTCCTGCTGTACGCTTTCATTGTCTTGGCAAATCTCGTGGTGATCGTGTTGATCTCGCGAGAGAAGACTTTACACGAGCCCATGTATATTTTCATCATGTGTCTTTCTATTAACTCTCTGTACGGCTCTGCTGGCTTCTTCTTCAGGTTTCTGATGGACCTTCTCTCTGACACTCACTTGATCCCGCGCGCGGCTTGTTTCACTCAGATCTATGTCATCTACACCTACGCGTCCTATGAGCTCACGCTGCTTGGCGTCATGGCCTACGATCGTTACGTCGCTATATGTCAACCTTTAAACTACCACAACAAAATAACATCCAATATGGTCTCCAAGTTGATCGCGTTCGCCTGGATTTATCCGAGCTTTTCCGTTGCAGCTTGTGTTCACCTGGCCTCCAGACTTCCTCTGTGTGACAATAAGATACCAAAGGTATTTTGTGCCAACTGGCCTGTTGTCAAATTGTCATGCGTCAGTACTGTGGTTAATAACCTTGTTGGGATGTTGGTGTCCACGAGCACCGTCTTTCTGCCCCTGGCTTTCGTAATGTACACGTATATACGAATACTTCTCCTTTGTAGGAAGCGCTCCTCAGAGTTCAAGAGCAAAGTCATACAGAACTGCCTGCCACACATTATTACATTTGTCAATTACTCCGTGACTGTGTTTTGCGATGTTGCTCTCAGCAGAATTAATCTAGAAGCGCTGAATCCATTTCTAGCAATACTTCTGTCACTGGAGTTTGTTGTGATTCCACCCATTTTGAATCCTCTCGTGTATGGCCTGAAGCTACCAAAAATTAGAAAGTGTGTGTTAAATATGTTGTCGTGTTCAGAAGCTCAGAGGAAAAGCAGAGAAAAATAAAAGTGGTAGGTGGTTTTGTCTAGACTGAAGTCTTTTATCATCACTTTTAAACCTGTTGTAACAATGATGTTTCATGGTGAATTATGTGTAGAGATATGATTATATTGTTTTCTGTTGATCATTAAAAAAAGCATAATCACTTTCACTGTATTTAGTCGTGAAATCGTAATGTGTGGGCTTATTGTATGTCATAAGTGTGTCGCTGGGTAAACTGACCTAAAATAACACAACATTAACAAAGTAGTAGCTTTGAGAGTTTGGAAGTTGTTTAAGATTTAACAGGTTATGGATTATATTAAATATATTAGACATATTCATTTATTTCAGAAGCGGTTTTAACATTTTCAATATTGAACACAATATTTTCTCCAATGTCATGCACCACCCGTCTAGACACACTCCTTGTGTGTCCAACATACTTTGCAATAAATAGTTTTGATTCTGAGACAGTGTTTTTTCAACAAAATCCTAGCCTAGATCAAAGAGTTGGCGATCAACAGGCAAAAACGTTGTTTTTCTATGCACTGGTCTATTTTGAGATTGTGGTCTTAGCATGTCGTCGATGAGACACAACTTTAAGTGGTTATTTTACTTCACTGTGAGTGCATCTGTCGATTTTCCATTTGTAGATAAATAACCAATATTTAGATAAGCACATAAAAAAATAAAAATATTCTGCAGCTTTCATTATTATTATAGCTGACAGTGGAGGAGTTAGTTATTTAAACAAGATGCTTATTGTTATTACTATTTGAGAATTATATTACACAACGTTAATCGACCTCATCAAGAACGGTGTTGAGTACAGACGGGAGGATGAAGAGCTGCTCCTCTTGTGTGGTCACAAGTCAACCTGGAGCTGAACAAGCCTCCTCACGCTCAGCAGCACTGTGTCCTTGGTGGAGACCGTCTCCCAGGACCTGAAGTAGGCCTTCAACATTAACACCATCCGGAAATATGGAGATTTTGGTAGAAAGAGAAGAAAACACGTCCCTAAGGACTTTGTGTGTATCAAACCCGACCGCAGCCTTTCTCCAACCATGTGCCTTAACCCTCCTGTTACCTTTGGGGTCAATTTGACCCCATTAAATGTTTAATGTCTCTAAATAAATGATTGACATCATTTTTTTGCTTCATATTTCACGACTTCCTAATTTATTGGGGACAACTGGGAAAACATAACATTCACATGATGATATGTTTTCAATGTCCTGAACACAACTTGTACCCATCGGTGTTCTTTGGGGTCAATTTGACCCAAGGCTGTTTTTCACTGTAAAACATATAAGAAATATCAATTTTTTTTATTGATTTAAAGGACTATTTAGGTAGTCAACAAACAAACATAAAGTACCTCACACTTAAACTTGGGAAACAATATTAATTCAAATAGTTTTCTGGATGTTTTAATTGCTGGGGTCAATTGACTCCAAGTGTAGAAGATGTTAGTACATTTGAAAGTAACAGGAGGGTTAAGCAAGTGCTTCATCATAACCACAACTTGTGTTAATGCTCCAGTCACTATCATAACTATCAGATATTTTATGAAAAACATTGATGAAAAAAACTAAACAAATTAAATGTGTTGTCGGTGAGTTGATGTCATATTTGCAACTTGTCAGAATGGTAGTTCACAATTTTATAATATGATGTTATTATACATTATACGCCATTGTTCATCTACATATTTGTCCCCAGCTGGAAGTCCAGACAAACAAGTTTGTTGATTATTTGGTCCCACAATGGTACCTTCAACATACCCGTGATTGGCCTGTTTAGTTTCCAAGGCCCTGCTGTTGTTTTCAGAACCAGTATTTAATGCAGGGAGCAGCCGCTGCAGTCACAGGGAGGAACTGTGACGTACGCACAGTGGACGCAGACACTCTGCAGCTCTCTGCTTCTCTGGTGACCGGTGTCATGTGTCGCTTCATGCAGTGAAACAGAAATTACATTTGTTGACAAATTTGTGAAATTTGGCATATGATGAAAAATGTTACAGGTGTCACACTGTTTACTCTTTCAGGTTTGGATTTCAATTTTGAACAAAGAATCGCCCTCTTCTTTCTGACTCTCCTGTGGTACTTAATGATTCTTTGGGGAAATGTTGCTCTTATTGTTGCCATTATTTTAGATAAACAACTCCATCAGCCAATGTATATCTTCGTGTGTAATCTATGCATCAGTGGGCTGTATGGAACAGTTGGTTTTTACCCGAAATTCCTTTCGGATCTTCTGTCATCGCATGTCATTTCTTATGCCGGATGCATGTTACAAGGTTATGTAATACACTCGTCAACTTGCAGTGATTTTTCCATTTTAGCTCTGATGGCATACGACAGATATGTGGCTATATGTCGCCCTCTTGTTTACCATTCAGTTATGACTAGACAGAGAATCCTCCTCTTTGTGCTTTTAAGCTGGTTTTTACCTCTGTTTTGCATGTTTATGAACACAGCATCATTATTGGGAGTGAGGTTATGTGGCTTACACATAAAGAAGATCTACTGTGTGAATTGGATGATAGTTACTCTAGCTTGCTCACCACCCAAAGCAAATGCTGTAATCGCATATTTTAACATATTGTTTTATTTTGGACATTTTTTGTTTATTCTTTGGACTTACGTTTATTTGATAAGAACATGCATAGCCTCAAAAGAGAGGCAAAACAAGTTCATTCAGACATGCTTGCCACATTTGACCTCTCTGTTTATTTCTGGGACAGCTGTGCTTTTAGATGTATTGTACATGAGATTTGGGTCATCAAATTATTCCCAAAACCTATTTAATTTTATGGGCATACAATTTCTGCTTATTCCGCCATTGGTGAATCCACTAGTTTATGGATTCAGCCTCACTAAAGTTCGCAGTAATTTGTTTAAATTAGTTGATAGGAAAAAAAAAGGTGCAAAGTGTCATCCAAAGATTTTCCATATGAGAGTCAAGCTCTCAAACTGAGACATTGACAGGGGGAAATAAATAAAATGCATTTTTCAGATTTAGAAATGTAAAGTATGGATTTATATGATAAATAAATATGTTTCTTAAAATTATTTTGGGTTGAAACAATTTATGTTGGAGATTATTGTCAATACAGGATATTACAACATTTCCATTATTTCCACCTTCATGTCGACACTGACATTAAATATGTATCTGCTTCAAAAACATTTGTTTTTTGCAAATGTGCACTTATTCTGGGATCACTTGTCACATGATAGAAGTGTGACGCATAATGTATTTTTCTTTTTTTACAAGAATCCCAACAAATCAGATGTTAAGAAAAAAAATGTGATCATAAATACTATGAATTGTCACTTAAATAAAAGAATTACAAAGTTGTCCGTAACTTGTCTGTTTTTTTGTTATATGGAGTGTATTGAGTAAAGTGGAACAAGAATATAGAGAGTCCAGACTAAGAGCGGTTGATGAGATCCGCCCTGTGATGCTGAAGGTGCTGGACATTGTTGGGCTGTCTTGGCTGACATGCCTCTTCAATGTTGCATGGGGGTCAGGAACAGTGCCCTTGGACTGGCAGACCGGGATGGTGGTTCCCATTTTCAAAAAGGGGGACCGGAGAGTGTGCTCGAACTATCATAGGATCACACTTTTCAGCCTCCCTGGGAAAGTTTATGCCAGAGTACTGGAAAGGAGACTCCGACCGCTTGTCGAACCTCAGATTCAAGACCAGCAGTGCGAATTCCGTCCCGGTCGTGGAACTGTGGACCAGCTCTTCACCCTCGCAAGGGTCCTCGAGGGGCCCTGGGAGTTTGCACAACCAGTCTTCATGTGCTTTGTAGACTTGGAGAAAGCTTTCGACCGGGTCCCTCTGGAATTGTTGTGGGAGATGCTGAGGGGGTATGGGATCCGGACCCGTTGCTACGGGCTATCCGGTCTCTGTACACCTGCAGTAGGAGCTGTGTTCGCATCCTCGGCAGTAAGTCAGACACGTTCCCGGTGGGTGTTGGTCTCCGCCAGGGCTGCCCTTTATCACCGGCCGTTTGTGATTTTCATGGACAGGATATCTAGGCGCAGCCTGGGGGTGGAGCAGGTCAGACTTGGGGGTCTTGGGATCGCCTCTATTCTGTTTGCAGATGATGTGGTCCTGTTAGCATCCTCAGACCATGACCTTCGGCACTCACTGGGGCGTTTTGCTGCCGAGTGTGAAGCGGCAGGGATGAGAGTCAGCACCGCCAAATCTGAGGCCATGGTGCTCTACCGGAAACCGGTGGATTGCTCCCTCCAGGTGGGGACAGAGCGCCTACCCTAAGCAAAGGAGTTCAAGTATCTCGGGGTCTAGTTCACGAGTGAGGGTAAGATGGAGCGGGAGATCGACAGGTGGATCAGTGCAGCTGCAGCAGTGAAAACAGGCGCTGTACAGGTCCGTCTTGGTGAAGAGAGAGCTGAGCCGAAAGGCAGTACTGGTCGGTCTGCGTTCCAATCCTCACCTATGGTCACGAACTTTAGGTAGTGACCGAAAGAACGTGGTCGCGAATATAAGCGGCCAAAATGAGTTTTCTCCGTAGGGTGGCCGGGCTCAGCCTTAGAGAATGAGCTGGAAAATGTTGCGGGCGATAGGGAAGTCTGGGTCAACCTGCTGGGTCTCCTGCCCCGCGACCCGACCCCGGACAAGCGGATGAGAATGGATGGATGGATAGATGGAACAAGAATATAGCCTCATTCTCAGGTTTAAGGTCTCAAATTTCATCTGGTCTGATCTGAAAGGTCCAAATTCTGGTCTAACTTTTAGGCCTTTGCAAGACCCTAGTTCGGACACAGCGACAACAGGCTACAAATAAAGGTGCCTCGCACTTGTAATGTATTGCATATGCATACATGGTCGAAGCTAATGTTAATATGGGGTGTTCTGTCTCCTGACTGCCAATACATAGTTTATTTATAATAAAGTTAAAACCTTAGGAATCCGCCATCTTCAGGTTTTCTGTATTCTCAAAAAGTAGTTTGCAACATGATGAAACAAGGAGGAAACTTTTCCGAACATTGATTGGCTGGTTTGAAATCCCAAGGCTCATGTGTGGCTGTAGTAAGAGACGATATTAATGACTGTAAGACGAGGGAGCAAACACTGTGTTACGGACGTGCATAACACAGGGATACAAGCATCTTTCTAACCATGATGCATAACTTTACTCAAGTAAGATTTTTCTTCCTTTCAGGTTTAAATGAAACCACTAACTACAGAGTTGTTCTCTTCTCTCTCACTTTACTGTGTTACTGTTTCATTGTGCTGGTAAATGTTGCTCTTATTGTAACCATCATCTTGGATAAGAACATGCATGAACCAATGTATATTCTCTTGTGCACTTTCTGCATGAATGGACTTTATGGCACAACAGGTTTCTACCCCAAGATGCTCTGGGATCTGATGTCTCCCGTTCATGGAATCTCTTATTCTGGATGCCTTGTTCAGGCTCTAGTGATGTACTCGTTTGCCTGCGGTGATCTGTCTATTCTTGCAGTCATGGCGTATGACAGATATGTGGCTATCTGTCGACCCCTAGAGTACCACTCTATTATGTCAAAGCAGAGAGTGTTACTGTTAGTCTGTTTCTCCTGGTTAACACCTTTTTGTATTATAGGCACAAATATTATTATAACATCTAGATTGAAGCTGTGCAGCCCATATATTGAAAGAATTATGTGTGTGAATTGGGTTATTGTGAAACTTGCTTGTTTCGCAGCTGACACATATGTTAACAACATAGCTGCATACATTACAATACTCATTTATGTATTTCACGGTTTATTCATAGTTTGGTCCTACATGTATGTCATCAAAACATGTGTCAATTCTTTAGAAAACAGAGCAAAGTTCATGCAGACATGTGTGCCACATTTAACCTCATTGGTAATTTTTCTTGGAACAATACTTTTTGACATCATGCAAATAAGATATGGGTCAACGGACTTACCTCAAGCATTTAACAATTTTATTGCAATACAATTCCTTCTCATATCTCCAATTATGAATCCTCTCATTTATGGTTTTAAATTGACTAAAATTCGGAACAAAATTCTAGGTGGTATTTCTTTTAACATTAAACTACTTCGGCGATAAACTCTATGGCTGTTAATAATCCATTGTTTATGAATAGATGAAGTTTTACACAGTAAAAAGATACAAAAGGCTTATGTATTCAATAATAGTGAAACTATATTATTGATTTATAAATCATTGTATTTTGTTACATTATCTGTACAGTTAATGTTCAGTTTTTACTTATTATCATTTGTCATGACTTCTATTCAATAGAAAACAGGACAACATTCATGCAAACATCTGTCAATTATAACCTAATTATATTACTTTTCTTGTGACAATAGTTTTGATTTCATGAAGATGCAGATTTAGGCTCAAAAGATTTCCCACAAACCTTTCAAAATGTTGTAGTGATAAAGCTTCTTATCATTCCTTCTCTTACGAATCCTCTCATAAATTGTTTTAACATGACCAAAATGTGGAACAGAATTTGGTGTGTTTTTAATTCCTTTTGAATCTTCTGTCATCGCGTGTCATTTCTTATGCCGGATGCATGTTACGAGGTTATGTAATACACTCGTCAAGCCTCACTAGCCTCTCATAGCCTCACTAAAGTTTGCGGTAAATTGTTTAAATTAGTTAATATAAATAAAAAAGATGCAGTGTCATCCAACGATTTTCCATATAAGAGTCAAGCTCTCAAACTGAGATCGACAGGGGAAAATTAATTAAATACATTTTTCAGATTTAAAAATGTAAAGTATGGATTTATGTGATAAAATGTTTCTTTAAATTATTTTTGGTTGAAACAATTGATGTTGGAGATTATTGTCAATACAGGATTTTACAACAGTGCCATTATTTCCACCTTCATGTTGACACTGACATTAAATATGTATCTGCTCCAAAAACATTTACACACTTATTCTGTGTTCACTTGTCACATGATAGAAATGTGACGCATGTAATGTATTTGTTTTTATGGAAGAATCTTAACAGATCAGATGTTAAGAACAAAATGTAGCTCATAAATCCTTAAGAATTGTCACCTAAATAAAAGAATTATAAACTTTTCTGTAACTTGTCTGTTTTTTTGTTGTATTGAGTGTATTTTGGTAGAGAGTTTTTTCCTGTTTCCTGTCACCTGAATCTATTACATTACATTACATGTCATTTAGCAGACGCTTTTATCCACAGCGACTTACAATAAGTGCATTTCAACCTAGAGTACAAACTAAGAACAACAAGAATACAGAAAGTAACGTTTCCTCAACATAGTCAAACTACAAAAGTACCATAATAAGAGCCACTCAAGTGCTACTAAAGTGCGAATCTGTGTTTTAATCCAGATATAGTCGAAAAAGGTGCGTTTTCAGCTTCCGGCGGAAGATGTAGAGACTTTCTGCTGTCCTGATGTCAGCGGGGAGCTCGTTCCACCACTGAGGAGCCAGGACAGCAAACAGTCTGGATTTCGAGTGATTAGCTCGAGGTGCAGGAGTCACAAGTCGGTTGGCTGTTGCCGAGCGGAGCGAACGTGCCGGGGTGTACGGTGTGACCATATCCCGGATGTAGACGGGGCCCGATCCGTTCAGAGCGCACGGTACGCCAGAACCAATGTTTTGAAGCGGATGCGGCCGCCACCGGTAGCCAGTGAAGAGAGCGGAGGAGCGGAGTGGTGTGGGTGAATTTCGGGAGGCTGAAGACCAGTCGAGCTGCTGCATTCTGGATGAGCTGCAGAGGCCGGATGGCCTTAGCAGGTAGACCAGCCAGAAGGGAGTTGCAGTAGTCGAGGCGCGAAATGACCAGAGCCTGGACCAGAACCTGCGCTGCCTTCTGGGTAAGAAGAGGTCGTATTCTCCAGATGTTGTGCAGCATGTACCTACAGGAACGCGCTGTCGCAGCGATGTTGGCCGTCAGGGAGAGTTGACTGTCTAGCGTCACCCCGAGGCTCCTGGCAGTCAGGGTAGGGGCCAACACGGAGCTGTTAAAGGTGGTAGTCAGGTCGTGAGTGGGGGAACCTTTCCCTGGAAGGAACAGTAGCTCGGTCTTGTCAGGGTTGATCTTCAGGTGGTGTGCAGACATCCACTGAGAGATGTCGGTCAGACAGGCAGAGATTCGCGCCGCCACCTGTGTTTCGGACGGTGGGAACGAGAAGATCAGTTGGGTGTCATCGGCATAGCTATGGTAGGAGAAGCCATGCGAACGAATGACAGAGCCGAGAGAATTGGTGTACCGAGAGAAGAGGAGGGGACCCTGACTACCCTGACTGCCAGGAACCTCGGGGTGACACTAGACCAGGGGTCGGCAACCCAAAATGTTGAAAGAGCCATATTGGACCTAAAAAAAAAAAAAACGTCTGGAGCTGCAAAAAAATTAAAAGCCTTATATAAGCCTTACAATGAAGAGACAACAGATGCTGTATGTATCTATATTAGCCTACTATCAAAATAACTAACTTGGCTACAAATACACAATGAGCCTTCATAATTAAATGTTTATTTTTCCTGCGGTGCATCCTGTAGAATAACGCACCACGTGACTACTCTGTTGTGCGATGCCTCCTCCAGTTTAAGCATGTCACCTCCGATACGACAGGTGGCGCTGTTTTTATTACAACTCCAGGGCTCAAGTTTTGAAGACATTGGTTCATTGGTTGCTGGATTAAATGTTACCAAGATACAACAGATAGTTTTTTTTTCTCATTGGCTTTTTGATTGGCTGATAAGTGACACCTCACAGCTGACCTCCAGGGGAGCGTTTATTTTCCCCACGGAGAGAGCGGCGGGGCTAGCTCATGTTGGCGCTGCGGCACATTAAAACATTAAATAGCCGAGAGTTGTTTTCAGCGTGAGAAATACGATGTGTGGCGTGAGTTAAGACCGACATGAGTGACACTTGAGAGCCCTGACACTCGTGGCGATGCTCGTGGCGATACTCGTTGCGCTTGCGTGCTCATGGGCAAAGACGCAAAGTCCGGTTCCTAATCCAATTCACCGGTGCTGACGGATTATGCAGGGCTCTCAAGCCTCACGCATTGAGCGTGAGACTCACGCATTTCGTTTTTAAGTCATGCACTTCCGCCACACATCGTATTTCTCACGCTTAAAAAAACTCGGCTATTTAATGTTTTAATGTGCCGCAGCGCCAACATGATCCGCTCACTGTGGAGGAATCCAGCTCAGACCCACGTCTCAACGCTCGCCGTGGGTCACTTTCCTATCGCTGGTCATGTAATGTCACGTTTGCCTGTCTTCAAAACGTGAGAGCCCTGCGGTCATTAAGACAATCCTTCCGCATTGGCAATGAATGCAAATGAATCGGTTTAAGAAACGTTGAATCCTGTGTTCTCCTCAGTTATGTTTCTCTTTTCCCTTTGGGTCCATGGCCCATCACACAGCCGCCGGTATATAAACCGCCACCTGCCCGGCATCCCGCCCTGCTGACAGAAACGTGTCGCAGGCTATGACGCAAATCTTCGTTGACAGAAATGTTGAAATGTAATATTTATTCGATACATTTTTACAGCATTAGAAAACGTTAAGAATGTTTGTGTCACGTTTGTCCTCCTACAGAAGCCATATTAAAACAAAAAAGTATATTTCCCTCCCCCATCTTTTTCCATTTTCAAACATTTGAAAAACTCCAGGGAGCCACTAGGCAGCGCTAAAGAGCCGCATGCGGCTCGGGAGCCGCAGGTTGCCTCGGGAGCCGCAGGTTGCCGACCCCTGCACTAGACAGTCAACTCTCCCTGACGGCCAACATCACCGCGACAGTGCGTTCCTGTAGGTACATGCTGCACAACATCAGGAGAATACTGCCTCTTCTTACCCAGAAGGCAGCGCAGGTTCTGGTCCAGGCTCTGGTCATTTCGCGCCTCGACTACTGCAACTCCCTTCTGGCTGGTCTACCTGCTAAGGCCATCCGACCTCTGCAGCTCATCCAGAATGCAGCTGCTCGACTGGTCTTCAGCCTCCCGTAATTTACCCACACCACTCCACTCCTCCGCTCCCTTCACTGGTGACCGGTGGAGCAGCATCCGCTTCACAACATTGGTTCTGGCGTGCAGCGCTACGAACGGATCGGGCCCTGTCTACATCCGGGAGACGGTCACACCGTATACCCCGGCACGTTCGCTCCACTCGGCATCGACCAATCGACTTGTGACTCCTGCACTTCGAGCTAATCACTCTACATCCAGACTGTTTGCTGTCCTGGCTCCTGATTGGTGGGAACAAGCTCCCCACTGACATCAGGACAGCAGGAAGTCTATACAGCTTCAAAACACATCTTTTCCAACTATATCTGGATTAAATCAGATTGGCACTTCAGTGGCACTTAAATAGCTCTTATTATGGAAATGTTGTAGTTCGACTATGTTGAGGAAATGTTACTTTCTGTATTCTTGTTGTTCTTAGTTTGTATTTGATTTGACTTATTGTAAGTCACTATGGACAAAAGAGTCTGCTAAATGACATGTAATGTAATGCAATGAATGTTAAAACATTAGGAACCTGCCATATTCAGGTTTTCTGTAGTTTCAAAAAGTAGTTTGCTACATGCTAAAACAAGGAGGACATTTTTCTCCGAGCATTGATTGGCTGGTTTGAAATCCCAAGGCTCATGTGTGGCTGTAGTAAGACACAATATTAATGACTGTAAGACGAAGGAGCAAACACTGTGTTACGGACGTGCATAACACAGGGATACAAGCATCTTTCTAACCATGATGCATAACTTTACTCAAGTAAGGTTTTTCTTCCTTTCAGGTTTAAATGAAACCACTAACTACAGAGTTGTTCTCTTCTCTCTCACTTTACTGTGTTACTGTTTCATTGTGCTGGTAAATGTTGCTCTTATTGTAACCATCATCTTGGATAAGAACATGCATGAACCAATGTATATTCTCTTGTGCACTTTCTGCATGAATGGACTTTATGGCACAACAGGTTTCTACCCCAAGATGCTCTGGGATCTGATGTCTCCCGTTCATGGAATCTCTTATTCTGGATGCCTTGTTCAGGCTCTAGTGATGTACTCGTTTGCCTGCGGTGATCTGTCTATTCTTGCAGTCATGGCGTATGACAGATATGTGGCTATCTGTCGACCCCTAGAGTACCACTCTATTATGTCAAAGCAGAGAGTGTTACTGTTAGCCTGTTTCTCCTGGATGACACCTTTTTGTTCGATAGGCACAAATATTATGATAACATCTAGATTGAAGCTGTGCAGCCCATATATTGAAAGAATTATGTGTGTGAATTGGGTTATTGTGAAACTTGCTTGTTTTCCAGCTGACACATATGTCAGCATAGTTGCATACATTACAATACTCATTTATGTATTTCACGGTTTATTCATAATTTGGTCCTACATGTATGTCATCAAAACGTGTGTCAATTCTTTAGAAAACAGAGCAAAGTTCATGCAGACATGTGTGCCCCATTTAACCTCATTGTTCATTTTTCTTGGAACAATACTTTTTGACATCATGCATATGAGATTTGGGTCAACAGACATGCCTCAAGGACTAAAAAACTTTATTGCAATACAATTCCTTGTCATATCTCCAATTATGAATCCTCTCATTTATGGTTTTAAATTGACCAAAATTCGTAACAAAATTCTGGGTGGTATTTCTTTTAACATTAAACTACTTCGATGATAAACTCTATGGCTGTTAATAATCCATTGTGTAGGAATAGATGAAAAGATGAGATGAGAAGTTTTACGCAATAAAAAGACGCAAAATACTTATGTAATAAATGATAATGAAACTCAATGGCCTATATAATTGATTTATAAATCATTGTATTTTGTTACATTATCTGTACAGTTATTGTTCAGTTTTTACTTATTATTTGTCAAGAATTCTATTCAATAGAAAACAGGGCAACATTCATGCAAACATCTGTTAATTATAACCTAATTATTTACTTTTCTTGTGACAGTAGTTTTGATTTCATGAAGATGCAGATTTAGGCTCAAAAGATTACCCACAAACCTTTCAAAATGTTGTAGTGATAAAGCTTCTTGTCATTCCTTCTCTTACGAATCCTCTCATAAATTGTTTGGACATTCAATTCAATTCAATTCAGTTTATTTGTACAGCCCAGTTTCACAAATTACAAATTAGTCTCAGAGTGCTTTACAATCTGTACACATAGACATCCCTGACCCAAAACCTCACATCGGACCAGGAAAAACTCCCAAATAACCCTTCAGGGGGAAAAAAAAGGGAAGAAACCTTCAGGAGAGCAACAGACATGACCAACATAATTCTGTGTGTTTTTTATTTTATTTATGATTCATCTCAAATTAATAGCAATATAAAGTGCGCTGTCTAACCAGCCTATGGGATGCAAGTTGTATGTGGAGTTAAATGTATTAATACTGTTATCCTACATGTTTTCCACAGTTAGTACATATTAGCTCAGTAAGCCTTTACAGCTGTCCTTTTTAATTAAATATCCATTTTATTATATTTGATTGCATTCACCTGAATATAAAGTTGTTATTTATTAAGATTCAGGATGTTGCATCTTCAACCTCTTTTTACCGTGTAGGACTTGCTTTTGTTTATATATTAATCTCATTTAGCCAAGTCTTGTCAATTATTCAGTCATATTGTTGAACATGTGTATGTACGGATGAATTGACAAGATCCAGCAGCCACTTCTTTTTTTGTCTTTTTCGTATTTAGGAATTATATATATTTTTTTACATAAAAAAGTGATTGGCCTGCTTGAAATTCTTAACTGAAATACAAAGAAATAAAAGAATAAAAAAGGAAAATATTTCAAAAACTGAACTTTTAAGCAACAATTTAAATGTAACTGGTCTAAGTAAGACCCTGATTGACAGAGAAGGTGAATTAGTATTATGTTTTATTTAAATAGCAGGTAACTATGTCTTGAGCAGCCTAATTACCTGTTGAACTATAATTGTGCGAAATGTGAATAATTCAGTTTTTGCCTGCCTGGTTTTCTCTTCTTGTCCATAAGGAAGTGCTTTAAAGGTGACTCTTCTGCAACTCATGTTTCAATATAAGGCATACAAATACTTACATCATCTGATTTCAGGTGATGCTCTATACGTGATGTTTTTCGTTCAACGTGTCCAAGATGAACGGCATCATCAACAACACTGCCGTTCATATTGTCTTGACAATGCAATACTGATTGTAGTACCAGCATCTGATAATGCCTTTGATTTCAACATTACATGCCATTCAATACTTGAACCGGTTAAAATGTTCATTACACATCTTCTGTTATTCTATCTTCAGTCGGCACATGATGGTGCATGTATACCCTTTTCTTTTCATAATCGCAACAGATCAAAAATAAATTGTCACTTACTGAAACATATTGCACACTTTATTGTCACATGCATTAGCTTTCTACTGTAACAAATGTTGTCTAATAAACCATGTGAAACATAACAGACACCATCTGCAATTACTTTGTATGTATTATGAATTTGCTGGTTAGTTTCACTGTCAGCAAGTGCGTTATTTAATTTGAGGAGCACTTTTCCAAAAAACCGAAACATGAAATAGCAATAAATAGACACTCATATTTTTGGATGACATATATATGATTGCCCTTTATAAATATACAACATGTATATATATATATATATATATATATATATATATATATATATATATATATATATATATATATATATATACATATATATATCATTGTATTTAGATTTTCATGATGAGATCTATACCAATTATTTTAGTAAACTTTAGGGCTCAGGCAGTCCAACGCTAACCAATGCTACCAAAGATTTAACTACGGCCATGATTAATTCATGTCCCAATTAACACAGGCTCTGCCCCTACTGGACTCTATCGCTTACACTCTCCTCCAATCACAAGCATGGGCAAAGTTTGCATGGGAACTTTTCCACCCAAATACGTATATGTGAACGGTACATTTTAAGAAAGAGTCCCTGAGCAAAAATAATAAACTGCTGGTCTTCTCAAGGTTGGGTTGGAGGTGTTATTGGTCCTCCAACAATTTAGACTCCTAATACAGTGAAGAAGTGTGTTGTAGAAGACCTACAAACACACCATGATGGTTTACATCAACACTTTCTCCATCCAATTCAATTTAGTTTATTTGGTATCGCCCAAAGGGCCGGCTTCAGACAGAGCCAGGTCCAATGGAGCCTTTGAGTAGTAATGTGCAATGAAAGACGTAAATTGATCCATGAGGAGAGAGGGAATAGGAGAGAGGAGCTCAGTGTATCCTATAATGTCCCCCAGCAGCTTATAGCAGCACATCTAGGGGCTAGGTGAACCTGATTCAGCCCTATCTATAAGTGCTATAAAAGAGGAAAGTATTAAGTCTACTCTTAAATGAGGTGAGGAAAGCCACGTGTCCAGACGACATCAGCTCAAGGCTCGTCAAATCCTGCACAGACCAGCTGTGCGGGATAGTGGAGCACGTCTTCAACTTGAGCTTGAGGCTGGGGAAAGTACCACAGCTATGGAAGACCTCCTGCGTGGTACCAGTACCAAAGACCCCGCAGCCCAAGGACCTCAACAGCTACAGGCCAACCAACTCATCAACCGTCCACAGTATGTGAGGATACGGCGGTGCGAGTCGGACCGGGTCTCCTGCAGCATGGGGGCACCACAAGGAACCCTTCTGGCTCCATTCCTCTTCACCATCTGCCTCGGACTTCAAGCTAAACTCTGACAACGTCTACCTGCGAAAGTTCTCTGATGACTCTGCAATCGTCGGCCTCGTCTCTGCCAACGATGACAGGGAATACAGAGAACTAAACCAGAGAAATAAACCAGGACTTTTTGGAATGGTGCCAGCGGAACCGCCTCCACATCAACTCCAGTAAGACAAAGGCTGGTGGTGGACTTCCGCCGTGGTAAACTCACTCCTCCGGTACCAGTGAGCATCCATGGACTGGACATTGTGATTGTGAAGTTTCAGTTTTTTCCTTTGAGTTTTTTTCTGTCAAGATGGGGTGCTGAGTTATGTAATAATAATGTAGTAATGAGAAATAAATATTTTAGCAAATGGCTGCAATGAAACAAAGAGTGAACATTTTAAAGGAGTCTGACTACTTTCCATACCCACTGTATGTACTAAAATCTAGCTAAATCTAGCAATAGCATTTTGGCAGATGTGGAGGTGGGATGTCTAATTGGCCTCGGCTGCTGGCTGATTGGTGATCAGTTCTGCTCACACACCCTCTCCCCAGTGCCTACTCAATCAGCAAGCAGCCAAGGCCAATTAGACACCCCACCTCCACAGCTGCCACATAACCCCACCGCCCGACTTAGGCCGGGGCTCCATCCGGCCTAACCTCCCCCGCCCTCGCCCCCATGAGAACGGGAGAGGAGGAGGGGCTCTGGGGGACCGGGCTCAGAAGGAGGGGGAGCTAGAGCCAGCCGGGACAGAGCCCGGGGAACTGGAGCCACCGATGGGACACGGAGACCTGGAGCCGTCGACCGGTCTCGGAACAGAGGTTGGCCGCAGCGCCGACGGGTCACGGGGAACAGGGGTACCTTGTTAAAACTTTAGGAACCCACCATCCAAACTTCATATGAAATGTATTAATAACACAAACGAAAGCCAATTGCAATGTATCTTTAGGTTTTATGCATTGCTGACACAGTAGATTGCAGCACACTAAAACAAGTAGGAAATCTATTTATGAACGCTGATTGGCTGGTTTGAATTCCCAAAGCCACCATGGATGTAGTCAGACGACATATAAATAACTGTACGATGAAGGAGCAAACACTGGGTTTGGATGGACGTGCGTAACATAGGGCTGAAAGCAATGTTCTAACCATGATGGATAATGTTTCTCATGTAAGATTTTTCTATCTTTCAGGTTTTAATGAAACAGTGAACTACAAAGTTTCTATTTTCTCTCTCACTTTAATGTCTTACATTGTTGTTGTGCTGGTAAATGTTGCTCTTATTATGATCATCATCTTGGATAACAACATGCATGAACCAATGTATATTCTCTTGTGCACTTTCTGCATGAATGGACTTTATGGGACAACAGGTTTCTACCCCAAGATGCTCTGGGATCTGATGTCTCCCGTTCATGTAATCTCTTATTCTGGATGCCTTATTCAGGCTTTTGTGATGTCCATATTTATCTGCAATGATCTGTCTATTCTTGCAGCCATGGCGTATGACAGATATGTGGCTATCTGTCGACCCCTAGAATACCACTCTATTATGTCAAAGCAGAGAGTGTTACTGTTGGTCTGTTTCTCCTTGTTAACACCTTTTTGCATTTCTGCCATAAATATTATTTTTATATACAGATTAGAGCTATGCAGCTCATATATTGACAGACTTTATTGTGTAAATTTGATTATTGTGCAACTTGCTTGTTTCCCAGCTGAGACAATTGTTAACACAATAGTTGCATATATAACCATACTTATTTACTTATTTCATGGTTTATTCATAGTTTGGTCCTACGTGTATGTCCTCAAAAATTGTGTCAATTCTTTAGAAAACAGAGCAAAGTTCATGCAGACCTGTGTGCCACATTTAACGTCATTGTCCATTTTTCTTACGACGATACTATTTGATGTCTTTAACATGCGGTTTGGTTCAAATCTTCCTCCATCCATTCAAAATATTATTGCAATAGAACTTCTCATCATACCTCCCATTATGAATCCTATTGTTTATGGCTTCAAATTGACCTTAATTCGCAAAAGAATTTTAGCTTGTATTACTTTAAAAAAAAAATGAGGAACTCAAAAGCATGTAATAACATGTTCTGCCTTTAGCTAATGGTCTATTTGAATTTAAAGATGTGTCTGAGATGTTCTATATAAGTAAAATGGTTTGTCTTAAATATACTTTGCTTTGCATTTAAAGCTGTTCAGATGTTCACTTGTCTTTAAGTTTCATTTGAGTGAGGAGTTAATTGTATGTAAATGTATAACGTGAAACTTTTCATTATATTTTAAGGACACTTGTCAGTATCAAACATGACACAGGTGAAATCGTTATCTGCATCAAAAAAAGATGTACATTACATTAAGGCCAAAGGCAGAGGAGTAACCTGTACTGCATGATAACATGCAGAGTTAATTATCTACTGATAGCTAATGGTTGAATGTATAGTTTTGTATTATACATATCTGATTGTCCATGTACAATCAGATATAATTTTGGACTAAATATCTTTGCTTTTTTTATGTTAACTTGCCTGTTTGAATGTTCTTAAATGTATCATTTAATCGTTGAAACTGATGTCCTAATGAGTGGGACAATAAAAGAATAAAGGAAAGAGCATTTCTACTTTTCTAATCCAAGCTGCCTTCTCTTTGTGACATTTTAAGCTTTTTTAATGACTTTGGTTGTCATTTTCTTAATGATGAAATTGATGTTTTATATTTAAGTAAAAGTAGCAACTTATTTAGTTGTCTACTTTACAAAACACATATATGAGAATATATTGATATCATATCTTTTATCTTGAATGTTAACCATAATGTCATGTTATCACTGTTCAAGTTTTTTTAAAGTGCAGAGAGAAAGTCCAGAATCCAATGATGTTAAATAAAAAATATTTAATAAAAAGTATTTAATAACAACAGTTGCTTATATATTGCGGTGACGTGGCTAGGAATCTACAGAGTAATAGCAACTCTGTTAATAATTAGCTTTCTATTGTATCAATGTGAAAGGACAATATCGCATCGATCAAAGGTTTCGATGGGTTGATTACATTTCAGCCGCAAGGCTTATGGCCTCTGTTGTGGCTGTATTTCTTCCTTCAACAATAGATTTTGTCTAATCTCTTAACCTGATGCATTTAAACTTGTATTTCTTCTATCTGACTGCTGGTGAGATGCCACAGGATACTCACACACTGGATCTCAATGATCAAACACCCACAGAAGACAGTTTGGGTCAGAATTCACTTCAAGTAGATTTATTTGTAGCCAACAGTTTCACAAATAAACCTGAGCTGTCTCACCTTTAGTGAAAGACGACAACCTCCATCCACATCTGTCTTTCCCAACTCTCGAATAAACATATTGACATATTATTTATAACATCACATTCAATGCATGTGCCGCCTCTGTCCACTACCTCAGAACAGATTTTTTCGTCACTTCTACCCCATTTCAAGCCGGGTACTTTAAGGAATGTGGAGGTCCCTGCTGCCATCTCCTCTTGTCACTCTCTTATCATTAGTTGGTCTAAGCATTCCGGCCATGGCTCTACAGTCTCCTCTCTACCGGTTAATACTGGAACAATACAAGGCCTCTGTGTTTATCTACGTCTGGCATTCTTGTAACTAATCTTCAGGGCGATAGATGTGTATGCCCTCTAGGTCATCTGTGCAGTTGTAATTCAAGCCTAATATAACATTATGACCAAGTCAGGGATTCCTTGATATACTTTCCCCTACTTTCCCTCTCTGGACGGGATAAGATATAGAGCCTGCTGGTTGGAAGAGGAGCACCGGAGAGGAGATCAATGGCATCAATGGGGACAAGGAGACAACTAGGTATTTACTGAACACTACATCTAGATTGTGATACTCAACAGCTATGGTGGACAGATCAGGAGGCTGAGCGCTGGATGGTGATACTTAAACGTGCTGGGGACAGGGCTGACTGCAAGCATGAAGAGTGGCAAAATGAGCTCCAGCCACGGACACTTCCTGCCAACCAGTCGACCTGTGGATTGGGGGCAGAAATTATGTTTAACCGAATAGTTTCACTGTGGTTGCCAGACAGAACAACGGACAGAGGAGCTGAGCAATGAGTGACTGAAGCAATAACCCTGCCATCTAAAACGATAGCTGTGAGGGGGGGTTGTAATTGTTCGAAGGGAATGCCAGACTGGAGGGCCATTTCTCTGTCAAGAAAACTATCCTCCGCACCAGAGTCGACCAGAGCTAGGAGAGAAAGAGAGTTGCTTGAATTTGCATCCTGGGCGGAAGACCTTGGTCTGGAGAAACAAACTGGCTCGCCAGAATGCCCACTGCTATTGGCGAGCCGCGTCTTTTGGGCGAACTGGACAGAGGGCGCAGAAATGACCGGACTGGCCACAGTAAAGGCACTCACCCTCCCTCATTCTGCGGCGACGACGTTCCTCGGGAGAAAAATAAGCTTGACCTAACTGTATAGGTTCCACAGGGGAACACAGGAGTAGATGATGGAGGCACAGAGGATAATGGCACCTCCCATGTGACCAAAGGTGGTGATGGGCAGGAACTAGCTAACTGCCTGGGATGGATAGTCTTCTCTCTGCGTTTCTCCCGCAGGCGATTATCTCGCCGGATAGCTATGGAAACCAGAGTCAAAGTTACCAGGTTTATCAAGAAAAGCCAGTTCCTCCTTTATGTGATCATTCAAAGACACCCCACGAAGTGCCTCATAATTCCATCTAGAAGCCTCTGTCAGCGTTCTAAACTCTAGCGGTAGTCAGCGACACTTCTGGGTCCCTGACGGAAATTGACTATCTGAGCTACAGAATTCTCAACATCATCTGGATGATCGAAAAAAAACTTTCATTCTGCAAATGAAGTAATGATATGAAAGGGTAGCAACTGCCTGATTAGCATCAAAGACTTCTGCCCAAACCAATGCCCTTCTTCTCGACAGCCCCTAAGTATAATGCACCTTCGAAATGTCTGAGGGAAAGGTCAACGACCAATGGCTGAAAACCAAGGAACACTGGAGGAGAAAACTTCTGCATTTACCCAGGTCTCAAGACTAGGTTTCTGGGTCCAAAGTGTAGGTCTCTGAGCCGCAGAGGCAATGGGGAAGAAGCTGGAGGAAGCTTCTGGCTGGGCTATGCGGTAAGCTGAGCGGTTAACCGAGTCACCTGATCAGATAATGAGCAATTTGGGTTTCCATTGTCTGTCTGTTTCCAAAGAGGGTCTGGAGATACTGCTGATGTTATACAAGTAGAGCTCCTTGGCTTGAAAGGGCCCTCTGGAAGGTGGACTCCTGATTCGGTTCTGCTGGGTCCACGTGGCCAGATCATTCTGTCATGTTGTTTGTGGAGCAACGCCCAAGAGCAGAACACAGACATAGCATTAATGGTTTTATAGCATTTATTAGGAAAGAACCAGGGGCTGGAATCTGGTGAGCGGGCTGGAGAACGAGTCGGCAGACTGGAGGAATGGTCAGCAGGCGGTAGCAGGCTGGACAAAAAGAGGTTAACGAGTGTTCTGGTTGGGAACTGAAAATCTGGCAAGGAATGAGTGCAAGGCTGGAGAATATCAAGCATGGAGCTTGATATATTGGGTCAATAAGTGGGAGGAGCACAGCCCAGACCATAACAAATATTTCAGAGTTTTTAAAGTTCAGTATTTGTATTTTCCTTTTATTTCTAGGAGAGTTAAAGAAAACTAAATTGAACTATGGAGCTAATGACCGCCAATGTTGGTAAACAATGATATCATCAGAAATTCAGCCCAGTTTTTAACTGCTACAACTACTAATGTCAGGTGGAAGTCTGAAGTAGCACTGTCTTTTCAATCACCATTACCTCATGCACGTTTTTAGGACAGCAAGCTTGGATTAGTTGAGGTTCACTATGTATCTTTCATGTCTTTAGGCCAAGAATGTTTGACACTATGATCATCAAATATGCCTTTATTATAACACCAACATTATTCAAATAGCCTTTGTGGTTGCAGAGCTACACTCTTTTTAGTTTAGGTATGTTATTTCGAGCAGAAACTTCACAAATCGGGTGGTTTTCAAAAGAATAAGGAGAAGAGACCAAATTTGTGTGAGGTCACAAAAATAAAACCTTGGTCTCAGGGTTCTGAAAGTCGGTTCTGAAAGTCGGGTCAAGTTCTGGTCTCGTTTTTAGTCCTGTGCAAGATCCTATTTTGGACACAGCAACAGCAAGCTACCAAAATAAAGTGGACACTTTAGCATTCCTGTTACCTCACTGTTACAATAGATTGCAAAGAGATGCATATGCAGACATGGTTGAAGCTTGTGTTTGTTTATATGCGTGTGTTCTGTTTCGAATGCTAAAACCTGAGGAACCCACCATCTGAACTCGAGATTAACTTGAATAATTCTAAATATTTCAACGACAAAAACAACATTCCAATTCCAATGTTCCTTTAGGTTTAATGCATTGCTGACCAGTGATGACAGTAACGCGTTACTAAGTAAAGCGTTACTGTCATATGACTGCTTTTAAAAGTAACGAGTAATCTAACGCGTTACTATTTCCAAACCAGTAGTCAGATTAGAGTTACTTGTACAAGTAACTGTGCGTTACTATTCCGTTACTAATACAATATCAATTTGATTTATTCTTGCGTGGCGGCCGGCGGGAGTGAAGTCATGTAGCGTCAGCCGATGCAACAACTAGCTAGCTAAGTCCCGTTTTCAGCGTGAGAGTCGACACGTCACGTGTATAAACATAGTGTAACGTTTCGGACGTTATGGCAATGATGACACGGAAACGGGACAACGTTCCTAATCCACCTTTATTGGGCATCCACCAACACAGACAGCGCGCTCCTCTCAGTTCAGCAACTCGAACGTCAACAACAACGGTTCCCGTCAACCACACTTAACTCTCGTTTTCCGACAGGTTAACCCCGCCTCCCCTCTACTCCGCCAATCACAGGCAAGCCCCCTCGACCAGCATGCACGGTGCCACACTGTGATTGACTGCCACTTCACAGGTCGCTAACAATAGAGTTACCACAGCGACAATGGAGGAGGAGAGGGAAAGATCCGCTTTTGCCACTTGGAAATACAATCGCTATTTTCAGTATTTGTCTGCTAAAGACGGAAACAATAAGGTTCGTTGTACACTCTGTGCTGGCAATAAAGTGCTATCAACCTACAGAAACACGACATCCAACTTAAAGAAACATTTGGAGTCGCGGCACTCTACAGTGAGTCTTTCAGAGCAAATCCCAGAAGGTGGTACAACATGTCAGAGAGCAGATCCCCCGCCACCCAAACAACAAAAGCTGGACTTCAGTACTAAATTAATAAGTGGAGAAGAGTTGAAGAAGTTGGTCAGGCAGTATGTTGTGGAGGAAATGCTGCCCTTAAACACGGTTGACTCGCCCTCGTTTCGTACCCTTATTAATAAAATCCCTACCACTGTCAATGCCGGGCTGCCTCACAGAACAGCATTTTCTTCTTACTTAGAGATGGAGTATGCAGTGATGGAGAGACACCTAAAGGCTGCGCTGAATGAGGTTGACTATGTGTCAACTACCGCGGATATCTGGACTGCTAACCATAAAAGCTATATGGGAGTAACGCTCCATTGGATCAGTCGATCTACATTAGAGCGCCAGAAAGCTGCATTAGCATGTAGGAGAATTCGTGGTAGACACACGTATGATGTTATTGGTGTAGAAATCAAAAACATCCACTCTTCGTATGGACTACTCAACAAAGTAGTTGCAACAATGACTGATAATGGATCCAACTTTGTCAAGGCGTTTAAAGTTTATCAGCCTGTCACAGAGTCAGATGAGGAAGAAGAGGGAGAGTCTACCCCCACAGATAATGATAATGTCACTTTTGTAGATGTGTCAGAAATCCTTTCAGCTAAGAATGAAAGTGATGGCCAGCTGTTTCTTCCCCCGCACTACAAGTGTGCTTCACACACCATCAACCTCATTTCTACTAATGATGTGGAGAAGTATTTAACTTCCAATGCAGAGAGCAAACCTGTGTATAGGAGCAGCACAGCAAAATGCACAGCTCTTTGGACCAAATCAAGTAGATCTACCCTTGCATCAGAAACAGTGGAGGAAGTCAGCAAAAGAAAGCTCTTGGTACCAACATCCACAAGGTGGAATTCCTTCTATGATGCTATAAAGTGTGCATCAAGCTCGGAGCTACATGCTTCAAAGACAAAGAGTACCAGTTCCTGCATGAGTACTGCACCGCCATGAAGCCTCTGACTGCAGCACTGGACATTTTGCAAGGCGACTGTTGTTATGGGACTTTACTACCCACACTTGAAATTCTGATGCAGAAGACCCTGGCTGTGAAAGATGCCCTCTCCAGGATGACTGCAGGCCTTCCAGATGCCATAGTGCAGGTATACTCCATCTTTTAAGTTAGAATTTATTGCATCGCACTATTTATGAACATGGAACATAATAATCATTAACATCACAAAAGAAGAATAAAACAAATACACATGTCTCATATATCAGAACCTAAAAAAATAAGTTAAATCCATAATATTGATTCCATATTAGGCATGGCGTGCAAGTTATTCAATTACATAATAAATTGTAGGACTTGTAGGCATAAACATATGAATTATATTTTTCAGGCTATCCAGACACGTGTTGCCAGTGTGCTGGACGACAAAGATGCTCTTCTTGCAGCTGTCAGTTGTCCAAAATTCAAACTCCGATGGCTAAGAGATGCAGGTAGGAGGGAGTGAGTAAAAGAGCTTCTGACAGCTGAGTGCCACCACACAACTGCTCCTGCAGCACAGAGCCCTTCCATTATGCCCACCACATCTGACAGCCAAGGTGATATGGACTTTTTCACTTTTGAGGCAGAGCCAGAGGAGACCTGCTCTGCAGAAAATGAAGTCATGGAATACCTGAGGTCAGCTTATGAGCTTCAGATTCTGCATAAGTTTTCAAATATAAAGAACATTTTCTTGAAGTATAACACTCCAACCACATCAAGTGCTCCTATGGAGCGCCTTTTCAGTCTGGGAGGTTTGGTGCTCACTCCTAGAAGAAATAGACTTTCTGACAAAAGGTTTGAGAAGCTTCTATTAATGAGGTACAACCACTGGTTTACTCGCCCCACTCCACTGTTTCACTCATAACATGCAATTACAACATGAAATTAGGCCAAAGTTACAAATGTAGACATATGAGCCTACATGTCGTGGTTTACACTTGTTTTGTAAACAAGAAAGACTGTCTTTATTTTATTTGAGAAAAACAAGTATTTATTTTAAGTGAAGTCAAGAAAGACTGTCTTGATTTTATTTGAGAAAAACAATTCTTTATGTTAAGTGAATTCAAGAAAGAATATATTTATTTTATTTGAGAAAAACAATTCTTTATGTTAGATGAATTCAAGAAAGAATGTCTTTATCTTATTTGAGAAAAACAAGTATTTATTTTAAGTGAAGTCAAGAAAGACTGTCTTTATTTTATTTTTTCTAAAAACCTGTAAATCTGTAAATAGTTTAAATATAGTTCAACTTAAAATGTGAGGACATTGCAACACTGTTGCACTTCTAATAAAGTCAGTGGTGGCAAAACCGGTTGTCATTTGTTGTCATATGTCGAGGCAGCGTTTTTTTTTTGGCAGCTGCTGAATGTAACTAATAAAGTAACTAATAATCTAACTTAGTTACTTTTAAAATCAAGTAACTTGTAATGTAACTAAGTTACTTTAAAATCAAGTAACTTGTAAAGTAACTAAGTTACTTTTTCAAAGTAACTGTGGCAACACTGTTGCTGACACAGTAGATTGCAGCACACTAAAACAAGGAGGAAACCTGTTACTGAACGTTGATTGGCTGGTTTGGTCCCAAAGCTCATGTGTGTGGAGTAAGACACGATAATAACTGGAAGATGAAGGAGCAAACACTGGGTTTGGATGGGCGTGCGTAACACAGGGCTAAAGGCAATGTTCTAACCATGATGCATAATGTTTCTCAAGTAAGGTTGTTTTTTCTTTCAGGTTTCAATGAAACAATGAATTACAGAGTTGCTCTTTTCTCTCTAACCTTACTGTGTTACAGTTTTATTGTGTTGGTAAATGTTGCTCTTATTGTGACCATCATCTTGGATAAGAACATGCATGAATCAATGTATATTCTAGTGTGCACTTTCTGCATGAATGGACTTTATGGGACAACAGGTTTCTACCCCAAGATTCTCTGGGATCTGATGTCTCCCGTTCATGTAATCTCTTATTCTGAATGCCTTTTTCAGGCTCTAGTGATGTACTCGTTTGCCTGCTGTGATCTTTCTATTCTCTCAGCCATGGCGTATGACAGATATGTGGCTATCTGTCGACCCCTAGAGTACCACTCTATTATGTCAAAGCAGAGAGTGTTACTGTTAGTCTGTTTCTCCTGGTTAACACCTTTTTGCATTTCTGCCATCAATATTATTCTTACATCTAGATTGAAGCTGTGCAGCCCATATATTGACAGACTTTTTTGTATGAACTGGGTTATTGTGAAACTTGCTTGTTTCCCGACTGAAACTATTGTTAACAACATAGTTTCATACGTAACAATAATCATTTACTTATTTCATGGTTTATTCATAGTTTGGTCCTACATGTATGTCATCAAAACATGTGTCAATTCTTTAGAAAACAGAGCAAAGTTCATGCAGACATGTGTGCCCCATTTAACCTCATTGTTCATTTTTCTTATTACTGCACTTTTTAGTGTCTTTAATACGCGGTTTGGTTCTACGCTCCCTCCAACGATTCAAAATGTTATTGCAATAGAACTTCTCATCATATCTCCCATGATGAATCCTCTCGTTTATGGCTTCAAATTGACCTTAATTCGCAACAGAATTCTAGGTGGTATTACTTTACAAATGAAATGATAAGTGCTCTCATATTATTTTTATTTTTAATTCTTATCCATTAAAATATGAACTTTGCATATGGCATACTTCTTTTTACATATTTACATGTTTGGCTTTTAGTTAATGGTCTAATTTAATTTACAGATTTGTTCGAGATGATCCTTGTAAGCAAAATGATTTGCCTTAAATATCTTTTGCTTTGCATTGAAAGTTTTTTGGGATGTTAACTTGTCTTTAAGTTTCATTGAAGTGAAGAGTTAAATACATAGAAACAGAAACTTTTCATCATATTATAAGAACACATGTCAGTGTACAAAGGTCAAAAGACCTATACGAAAGTAGAAAGAATGTGTATATACATTATAGTAGTCGGCCTTTCAGACATGACACAGGTGAAATTGCTCTCTTTAACACAAAAGGATGTATATGACATAGAGGCCAAAGGCAGAGGAGTAACCTGTATCTTATTTGGGTTGCATGATAACATGCAGAGTACATTATCTGCTGATAAGTAATGGTTAAATGTACCTTTTTCTATTTTGTGTATGCATATATGATGATCCTTAGACAATCAGATATCAGTTTGCACTAAATATTTTTGCACTTTTTATACTTACTTGCCTGTTTGAAATATGTCATTTCATCAGTGAAACTCATGTCCTAATAAGTGACACAATAAAGGAATAGAGGAAATAGTATGTCTAACTTTTTTAAATCCAAGCAACCTTTTCTTTCAAGCTTTGTTGACTCACTAAAAGGAGGTATTTTTAATGATGAAATAGATCTTGATGTTTTAAATTTGCATTACTTAATTTCAGTAAAAGTAGCAACTTATTTGTCTACTTTACAAAACACATATGACCATGTATTTATATTATATCTTTTATATTGAATATCAACCATAACGCCCAACTATCTTTGTACATATAAATGGTAAAACATGGTTCTGGTACAGGTTTGTGATACATTTTTGGCTTTCAGTGATATCAGAAGGTTTTGTGTGACACAATTTTGGTTCATGTACAACTTGATAATGTTGTCACAACATTTATAGCAAAATCATTTTATTTAAAAGAGAAATTGTAATAGTAAAAATATTTGTGGAAAATGTATACATCTTTCTTCTGCTAACCACCCAACATTGCATAGTTTTAAAGTTCAGTATTTGTAGTTTTCTCTTATTTGCAGCAGAGTTAAAGAGAACTAAATTGAAGGAAACAATCCCTATTCCGTGGTAATGACTGCCAATGATGTTAAACAAGGATATCATCAGAAATTCAGCCCAGTTTTTTAACTGATGCAAATATGTATTGCTACGATGTCAGGTGGAAGTCTGAAGTTTGTCCCTAAGCACTGTCTTTTCAATCACCATTACCCCGTGCACGTCTTTAGGACAGCAAGCTTGGATTAGTTGATGTCCACTGTGTATCTGTCCTGTCTTTAGGCCAAGAATGTATGACACTATGATCATCAAATATGACAGTTATCATCTCAAAAAGCAGAACACATTCAATTCAATTCAATTCAGTTTATTTGTATAGCCCAGTTTCACAAATTACAAATTTGTCTCAGAGTGCTTTACAATCTGTACACATAGACATCCCTGACCCAAAACCTCACATCGGACCAGGAAAAACTCCCAAATAACCCTTCAGGGGGAAAAAAAAGGGAAGAAACCTTCAGGAGAGCAACAGAGGAGGATCCCTCTCCAGGATGGACAGATGCAATAGATGTAATGTGTACAGAAGGACATATTTAGAGTTAAAATACATTCAAGGAATCTGACAGAGTTTATCAATAGTTCATATTTAGGCATATTCCACGATGGAGAGTTTGGAGACCTCCCAAGTGGAGGAGTGGGCGGAGTCCCAGCAGGGCAGTGGCACAGCTGGCGACAGGAACTCACGATCCAACCATCGAAGGTCCATCAGCAGATGGAATCTATGCCATCTCATAGGGTCCGATGACCCCATGAGACGTGAAGTCAGAAGGACTCCGGGGAGAAAGCAGAGTTAGTCATGTGTGATGGAGAGATGAAGATTCATCCATAGGAGAAAGAAAAGAGGAGAGAGGTGCTCAGTGCATTGTGGACAGTAGTCTGAGAGTAGTTTCATAGCAACCAATTATTTAGCAAAATTAGGCTTACTAGGATGGTCTAGGACAGGTTTTTTAAAACCTTTTTGACCTTGGGGCCCAACTTTTAAAGTACAAAGTGGCCTGGGCCCATTCAAATAGTAACACCATATTGGTTTCACTAATTGTTGACAATTTTTTTTTTAATTTTAACTAAATATTTAAAACATTTTTGTCAAATTAATCAAATCTAAGTTCATCTAATTACCTTTTTTCTGATAAAAGGGAAATTCAGAGTTCCCGTTATGCTAAAGTTAGAGTGTGTAGACTGTGTGCCGGTGTTGAGGAAAGTAGCATGACAGTGAGGAAGCCGTCTAAGAAATGGATGTTACGCAGGTATTTTTGGACATTTGTCAGGATCAGGCAGAGTGCTTTGGATAAGCAATCAATCATTTGCGGACGGTTTTGGCACCCGAAAGACAGACACACAAAAGAATAATATGCGCCCTTCCAAAGGAGACCAAAAATGTACCGATGGTCGGGTGAGAAGGACTTTGAAGGCGTGGATGTGTTGTGATAGTCTGGACTAGGAATTAGGGTATTGATATTTGAGATGGTGGACTCTGGGGGATTTCACGTCACTGAATATTTCCTAGAGGCTACACTGAATGGACTGATTAAGAATATGGGAAACATGGGTTAATGGGTGGACCGATCATGAATGAGTTGTAGACTTACTGGGCCAGTAGTTTATCGACAGTGACCGTGTTTACATGCATTCGAATAACTGGCTTAGTCGGACTGAAATCGAATTATCCATTTCATGGAAACACCTTTGTTCGACTATGTGCGGTCCAACTATGGTCCGATTGACACCCCTGGATTATTCGATCCGATGCGGTTGATACTCCGACCATCGCGGCATGTAGCGGTGAATTGGATTAGGAACCGAACTTTGCGTCTTTGCCCATGCGCACGCAAGCACAACGAGTATCGCCACGAGCATCGCAACGAGTTGCAGGGCTCTCAAGTGTCACATAGTTCGGTCTTAACTCTCGCACTCCCGCCACACATCGTATTTCTTCACGCTGAAAACAACTCTCGGCTATTTAATGTTTTAATGTGCCGCAGCGATAACATGAGCTGGCCCCGTCGCTGTCCCCGAGGGGAAAACAAATGCTTCCTGGAGTTGTGCTGTCACATGGCGCTTATCAGCCAATCAAAAAAAGGAAATGGGCTACACAACAGGAGTAATGAAAACAGCGCCACCTGTCGTATCGGAGGTGACATGTTTCCAGCCAATGATTCGAATTACTCACTGCCATGTATACTGGGATAATAGCAGACCCCCCCACCCCCCAAAGATAACATAGTCTGACTAAAGCAATATTCAAATTATACCATCATGTAAACGCACTGAGTGTCCGGCTCTGAGATAACAGATTGATAATTTTTACGAGTGTCGCGGGTTTATGGCTTAACCTGCAAACTGGGGTGGAAGCCATATGTGGAACCTGTATCAAGAAGCTAATAAATTGTCAATCTACGTGGTTCTTTAAGGCTGGAGTTAGAGCATTAACGTTAATTGGGGTATTGAGATACTTTCATGGGCTGTGCTTAGTTGGATTGTAGGGATAGGTTGGTTTACTGTGGGCCTCTTCTCAGAAGGAGCCGGTATGGTCGTCTGAGTAAGGAGAGTATATCTCTCCCATCTAAACCTTTGGGGAGAGTGTTGAAGGTGTAGATGGGAGATGGATGGTGGGGCGACTAGAGACAGGCTGCGGTGAACGTTGGGGCATTGATTTTTACGATGTTTTTGGTGAACAGATGGGATGGTTCGCAATGAAGCTTGCGATTCAGGGTAGATCAAGTTGCGAAAATCTGAAGATTTAACTTGGAGTCTTGTGTTCCCTGGTATGTTTCTTAATTGGACTTCTGTAAGCGACCAGAAGTAAGTTAGCTTTAAAAAAAACAACCTATTTTTAAGGTTTCTGTACGAATTAACATACCCAAACTAAAAAGGGTGTACCTCTGCAACCACAAAGGCTATTTCAATAATATTGGTGTTATAATAAAGGCAGTACGTGTGAACTTTTGTTCATATGTATTCGTATATATGTTACTGGTTAAGAGTAAATAAAGATGAAACGCAGCAAAAATAGAAGTTTCAGGTTAGCCTCTGGGAAAAAAGCACTTTCAGGATGATTATCTCTTGGAAGGATGCAGAGCAAAGTTCTAAACAAACCCATATAATAGCACGATATGTAAACAGTCTGTCTGCAAAGTTTGACTTGGAAAAGGGAAGCATAAAAAAAGTTAGAGAGTTTTAAGTAAATGGAATTTAGGCGAGGTCTCTAAAATGGGCATTTGGGCTCATGTGAGCACCATCTGTTCCATTCAAATGTTCTCATGTACCATTGTCTTGGCCCGTGTGAAAGCCTGAGATGAACCTCTCTTCTTCCATAGAGACTTTGGAGGTGAAGTCTGATTGGATAAAAGCTCCCGTTAAAATAAATTGGATGGAAGCACAGCAACAGAGGAAGACAATAGTGCAATAATAAAATACAAATTAATATTTTTTGTTTTTATTATTAGAAAATAGCTTTAACTTTGAAATTATGTTTAGGCCTTCAGAGAAGGCTTCGAAGGCCCGGACGGCCCGCCACTGCAATCGGCATAGGAGTTTTTTGTGAAAGCTAAAGCCTGAGGAACCCACCATCTGAACTCCAGATTAGCGGTCCTTCTGTGTGAAGTTTGAATGTTCTCCGCGTGGCAGCGTGGGTTCCCTCCAGGTTCTCCGGCTTCCTCCCACAGTCCAAAGACATGCCGCAGTTCATTGATCTCTAAATTGCCCATAGGTGTGAATGTGAGAGTGAATGGTTGTGTCTCTATGTGTGCCTTCCATGGACTGGCGGCCTGTCCAGGGTGTCCCCTGCCTTCGCCCTAACCCTAACGCTAACCCGTGAGCTGGGATCGGTTCCAGCGCCCCCGCAACCCTAATGAGGATAAGCGGTAGGTTTAATGCATTGCTGACACAGTAGATTGCAGCACACTAAAACAAGGAGGAAACCTGTTACTGCACGTTGATTGGTTGGTTTGAACTCCCAAAGTTCATGTGTGGCTGGAGTAAGACATGATAATAACTGGAAGATGAAGGAGCAAACACTGGGTTTGGATGGACGTGCGTAAGACAGGGCTAAAAGCAATGTTCTAACCATGATGCATAATGTTTCTCAAGTAAGGTTGTTTTTTCTTTCAGGTTTCAATGAAACAATGAATTACAGAGTTGCTCTTTTCTCTGTAACCTTACTGTGTTACAGTTTTATTGTGCTGGTAAATGTTGCTCTTATTGTGACTATCATCTTGGATAAGAACATGCATGAACCAATGTATATTCTCTTGTGCACTTTCTGCATGAATGGACTTTATGGGACAACAAGTTTCTACCCCAAGATTCTCTGGGATCTGCTGTCTCCCGTTCATGTAATCTCTTATTCTGGATGCCTTGTTCAGGCTCTAGTGATGTACTCGTTTGTCTGCTGTGATCTTTCTATTCTCTCAGCTATGGCGTATGACAGATATGCGGCTATCTGTCGACCCCTAGAGTACCACTCTATTATGTCAAAGCAGAGAGTGTTACTGTTGGTCTGTTTCTCCTGGTTGACACCCTTTTGCATTTCTACAATAAATATTATTCTTACATCTAGATTGAAGCTATGCAGCCCATATATTAGCAGATTTTTTTGTATGAACTCGGTTATTGTGAAACTTGCTTGTTTCCCAACTCAGACTATTGTTAATACTATAGTTGGATACATAACAATAATTATTTACTTTTTTCATGGTTTTTTCATAGTTTGTTCCTACATGTATGTCATCAAAACTTGTGTAAATTCTTTAGAAAACAGAGCAAAGTTCATGCAGACATGTGTGCCCCATTTAACCTCATTGTTCATTTTTCTTGTGACTGTACTTTTTGGTGTCTTTAATACGCGGTTTGGTTTGACGATCCCTTCAACGATTCAAAATGTTATTACAATAGAACTTCTCACCATATATTCCATTATGAATCCTATCTTTTATGGCTTCAAATTTACCTTAATTCGCAACAGAATTATAGGGATTATTACTTTTCAAATTAAATGATGAATGTCCTCTTATAATGTTTGTATTTTTAATTGTTATCCTTTGAAATATGAACTTTGCATATAGGATACTTCCTTTTTGCATATTCACATGTTCTGACTTTAGATTTAATTTTTTTTTTTAAATAAATAACCTGAAACTTTTCATATTTTAAGGACACTTGTAAGTGTGCAAAGGTCAAAAGACGGATATACCAAAGTAGAAAGAACATGTATATGGATTATAACACTCTGATGAAATTGGCCTATCTCAGTGACATATTTGAGCTGAATGAATGAAATCTTCCTCTTCAAGGCCGAGAGCAACAGCTTCCTCAGCTAAAGACCAGATCAGGTTTCACTGAAGCTGATGTGTGGGACAGGAGACTCGAACAAGGGAATATTGTTTCCTTTTTTAATCTGAGTGAATTTGAACTAATACTGATACAACTTGATACTCACACATATCTGCGCTCATTTTGTTTTGCACCATATTGTTTGGGAACCACTGGCCTACAGCAAGATATTAATGAAAACTACATGGTGACATCATAGCATTGATTATACACGGCTATGTAGGTCTATTGTCCGTATCTGACTCCATGACTATAGTTATTTCCATATGTATGAAATACATAATTTTACAGATGTGTGTTTGAGGTGGAAAAAAACCTAAACCTATGTGGGTTGGGTACATAAAAAATGGACACATAATTAAAGGGCAATTTCTCCCCTTTATTTAAAAACAACAATGAAAAACATGTTTAATATTCACACACTTTACAAACTATGTACACACTAACTCAATAAATTAACTTCAATGTATTGTGTGATGGCCTTGTTAGCAACTGAACATGCTGTAACAAAAAATATTATAATAGTCATGACCAGTGGTTCCCAAACTACGGCCCGTTTGGCCCCGCCCCCTGAACAACACCAGAGACACGTTCCGATTTATTATTTGTTTCTCCTGGCCCGCTGCCTTTGAGATTGCAGCGAGACGCGGAGAAAATTTGAAGTGGCACTCTTCTTCGCAAAAAAACATCTTTGATGGGACGTATCGTGTCTCGGCCAATCAGCGTACAGATGTCGACAGCGTTTGGGAAATTCGGTTAGCGATGCTAACAAAGTACCCGCACGTTAAACATGATGTGAATGAGCATATTCTTAGTATCAATACTTCAGTAAAAGAGCGATAAGAGCGCACGCGCTGCTCCGCTCCATGAAATGCTGTCTACACTCCGCAGCGCTCACAGCTAGTGGCATCAGCGCGCATCAGAGAGCCGGTAGCCCCGCCCTGGCAGTCAATGCGTGCATGCAGCCTGACAGTTAGCGGAACAGGGAGCGCGCTCTGATTGAGTGCATATTTAATGAAGTATCGGTACTAAAAATATGCAAAACCGTACCGTTTTAAACGTAAGGGTACCGCGGTACTTTTCTAGTACCGGTACACCGTGCAACACTACTTGGGAGGTGAGTTGTTTTTTGGGTTTCAATGTGTGTTGACTGGAGGGGACTCCCGCTGTGATTGCAATCGCATGCAAGCTTGTACCCTGTACCGTTGCCGTCCCGGCCGGGTCCAGTTCCCAGTGTCCCGTCGCCGCCCCGGCTGGCTCCAAACCCTGGTCACCCAAAGCACCCCTGTCCAGTGCCCGGTCCCCCAGCTCCCTGTTCCTGTCCTCCGGCATTCCCCCAGGAGCTCGTCCCTCCACCAGGAGGTCGTCCACCGGCCCACCCCCAGGACTGCTTGTCCCGTCTCCGGCTCCCCTCCATCCACCCTTGCTGAACTTGCGGGAAGTCTGGAATCCATCCCTTGAGAAGGGGTAATACTACTGTACTGTAACACCCTGTTCTGTGTCTCCCTAGTGTGTCTTGATTGTTCATTTCTTTCACCTTCCCTCAGCCACTCCTATTTCCCGGATTATATATTCCCTTCACCTGCCTTCAGCCACTTCCCTACCTTCCTCACTCATGCCGTACACCTGTGTTTTCCCCCCCTATATATTCTCCCAGTTCTTCCCTTGTCCCCCGTCTGATTGTTGTCTATACTAGTGTCTTTGTACCGTCGTAATTCCTGCCTTTAATCCCCAGTGTTTTTCTAGTGTTTCTTTGCCTACCAGCCTGAGCTGAGTACAGCCTTTTGTTTCTTCTCCTCTGCACCTGAACCACCCTTGAAACCTGTAATAACCCGTGAAACTAACCTGCCTACTCTGCTGCACCTTATCCCTTTAGTATTTAAACCAGGGGTCTGAAACTCACAGGCCAATATGTTGTGGCCCTTTACTTGACATCAAAGATTGAAATGTCACCGGAGAACGGCCGCTCAACACGGAAGAACCACATCCGAATGTCGAGCACTTTCTTCAGCTAAAGTAGTTTACTGGTGCTTGTTTGAGTACTTTCTCCAGCTGAATTGCAGGACATCCAACCGCCTATAATGCGCCGTCTATGGCGTAAGTGCATTGTCCATTTTCGGACACTTCTATCAGATTGAAGTATGCAAAACCCTCTGTAGAATGGCCAGTCCTGTGCTGTGATCCCAGATGGCTCATGGACGTCACAAAGGAGCTGAATGTACTCAACAAGAAGCTACAAGGCCAGGGCAGTTTGTCAGTGCTATTATGACAACTTCAGAGCATTCTCCACACAACGTGTTTTATGAATAGCCCTCTCAGACAAACCTTTGCTATTTTCCAGCATGCGAGGCACTAAAAATAATAATATATTCCTTATTGATCACTCTGGTAAATTATACTCTGCATTTGACCCATCCTTAGGATCGAACCAGGTACCTTGCGATTCTGGGCTTTATATGGAGCTCATGGACTTGCAGAGCAACTCTGAGTCGAAAAGCAGACAAGCTTAGACCATTTTTTTGAGAATAGCTGAAGAACCGTTCTTGGTTTGAAGAACCGCTCATGTTCTGAAGAACCGCTCATGTTCTGAAAAACCTGTTCATGTTCTGAAGAACCCTTCATGTTCTGAATGGTGATTAATAAAGATTGAGAAGATTGGATACGTTTTTTTTAACACTTAATGTGGCCCAGCCTCACCCAGACTCTACCTCCAGCGGCCCCCAAGTAAATTGAGTTTGAAAGTTTGAAACCACTGATTTAAACCCAAATCTCACACACACACTCACTAAAATGTCCTGATTTACACTCCATAGCAGTTGGTGGCATTAATGCACCGAAAAGTTGTTTTTTAACTGCCAATGAAAAATAAGACTCTAAGACACTCACTGCCAGGTGGTTCTCCGGATTATGCCAGACTTTATTACCCTTCGACTGGTTTCCTGTTGCTGACCCGGTAAACCGCTAAAGTCTTTTGTCCCCGACCACGAGAAAAGCCTCAGTTGCCTCTGGCTTCTCCTTTTCCCCTGACCATTTGGCGATGCACCAAGTAGGTTTCTGCATATGCGCAGATCCGAGACTGTTTGACTGTTGTAATCTCTGTCTGGAATAAAGCTTTGCTCAACGATTCCCATGTCTGTCGTTCTGCTTCTGGATTGTTACCGCACCACTTCTACGGGTTGTGCTTGGTTGGATTGTGTGGACAGGTTGGTTTTCTGTGGGCCTTTTCACATAAGGAGCCGGTATGGTGGAATGGACGTCTAAGTTATTGCAAACCATCAATGTGCCTTGGTAGAAGACCGGTATCTCTCCTATACACACCTTTGAGGAGAGGGTTGAAGGTTGTTGGCTAGGTGGTGGCCGATTTCGGAGTAATTGTTGGCTAGGTAGTGGTGGATTTCGGGGGAATGGATAGTAGAGGAGGGCTGCACAATAGTGTAGTGGCTAGCACTGTCACACTCACAGCCAGAGGACCCCGGTTTCGGATTTCGGTTTGGATAGTCCTTTGTGGAATTTGCATGTTCTCCCTATGGTGGGTTTCCTACGGGTTCTCCAGCTTCCTCCCACAGTGAAAAGACATGCATGTTAAGGTTAATTGCACTTTAATTTGCCCGTAGTTTTGAATGTGAGCATAAATTGCTTAAACAGCCAGCAAAGGTTCTGCTGTCGTGAGATTACAGGGTGAAGTGCAAATGGATTGAGGAAAGACTAAATCTTTGAATCGAGTGAAGCATAACAAAAATATAAACTCGTAGACAGGCTTCAGGTTGCAAATTGTGTGTATCAGTTCACGTCTACTTTGTCTCTGTGCAAGGGGGTACCACCCACATTAACATGCACCTGTTACAGCAGGTGTTCTATCTGCTGACTATCAAAATGGCTGTTTTCAGATTAATTTAAAAACCCGAGTAACCTGCCATGCCTACTTCATAAAACAAAGATATATATCATAAATAATGAAATGCCAAAATGAATTCCATTTACAATGTTTTGTCAGTTTTTTTGTATTTAAAAAAAGTAGTCTGCAACATGATGAAACAAGGAGGAAACTTTTCCGAACATTGATTGGCTGGTTTGAAATCCCAAAGCTCATATGTGGCTGTAGTAAGAGACGATATTAATGACTGTAAGACGAGGGAGCAAACACTGTGTTACGGACGTGCATAACAGGGATACAAGCATCTTTCTAACCATGATGCATAACTTTACTCAAGTAAGGTTTTTCTTCCTTTCAGGTTTAAATGAAACCAATAACTACAGAGTTGCTCTCTTCTCTCTAACCTTACTGTGTTACAGTTTCATTGTGCTGGTAAATGTTGCACTTATTGTGACCATCATTTTGGATAAGAACATGCATGAACCAATGTATATTCTCTTGTGCACTTTCTGCATGAATGGACTTTATGGCACAACAGGTTTCTACCCCAAGATGCTCTGGGATCTGATGTCTCCCGTTCATGGAATCTCTTATTCTGGATGCCTTATTCAGGCTTTTGTGATGCTATCATTTATCTGCAGTGATCTGTCTATTCTCTCAGTCATGGCGTATGACAGATATGCGGCTATCTGTCGACCCCTAGAGTACCACTCTATTATGTCAAAGCAGAGAGTGTTACTGTTAGTCTGTTTCTCTTGGTTAACACCTTTTTGTATTATAAGTATAAATATTATCATAACATCTAGATTGAAGCTGTGCAGCCCATATATTGAAAGACTTTTTTGTGTGAATTGGGTTATTGTGAAACTTGCTTGTTTTCCAGCCGAGACATATATTAACAATATAGTTGCATACATTACAATAATCATTTATGCAGTTCATGGTCTTCTCATATTTTGGTCCTACGTGTATGTCATCAAAACATGTGTACATTCTTTAGAAAACAGAGCAAAGTTCATGCAGACATGTGTGCCCCATTTAACCTCTTTGATCACTCTTCTTGTGACGTTACTGTTTGATTTCTTTAATATGCGTCTTGGTTCAAAACAATTTCATCAAACACTTCAAAATGTTGTGGCAATAGAATTGCTTGTTATACCTCCCATTATAAATCCTTTAATTTATGGTTTTAAATTGACCAAAATTTGGAACAAAATTCGTGGTGGTATTTCTTTTAACATTAAACTACTTCGGCGATAAACTATATGGCAGATAATAATCCATTGTTTATGAATAGATTAAGTTGTACGCAACAAAAAGATGCAAAGGCTTATAATACCCTTCAGGCTTGTACTCATTTATCTGCAATGATCTCTGCATTCTTGCAATTATGTCAAATGACATAAGTAGCTATATGTTGACCCCTGGTGTACGAGTATGAGTTATGTTTGAATTGTTCATGAATTGTTAATAAATTGAGTTATTATAAAACGTCCCAGCTGAGAAGACTATTGTCAACAACATAGTTTCATAACAATAATGTACTTACCGGTACTTAATTTTTTCTCCATAATTTGGTCAAACCTGTATGTCATCAGAACTTGTGTCAATTCTTTTGAAAACAGAGCAAAGTTCATGCAGATGTGTGCCCCATTTAACCTGCATGATCAATTTCCTTGTGACTACTTTTTTGTGTCTTTGATATGTGGTTTGGTTCAAAGCTTCCTCCAACTATTCAAAATGTTATTGCAAAATAACTTATACCTCCCATAATGAATCCCCTCATTTATGGTTCCAAGTTTACCTTAATTTGTAACAGAATTCTAGGTGGTATTACTTTTAAAATGAAACTAAAAAAATACTTTTATTATTGAAACTCAAAAGCATGTAATAATGAACTTACTTCTTATTGCAAATTTACTTGTTATGCCTTTCGCTGATGGTCTAGTTAAATTTATCGATTTGTCCGAGATCATCCTCGTAAATTAAATTGTTTGCCTTACATATCTTTTGCTTTGCATTGAAAGCTTTTGGAATCTTCACTTGTCTTTAAGTTTCATTAGAGTGAGGAGTTAAATGTATGTAAATATATAACATGAAACTTTTCGTCATATTTTAAGCACACACCAAAGTGGTTTTACTTTTGAGACTGTATAGATATACATTTCAAAAGACAGATATACCCAATTAGAAAGTGTCTAAATAGATTATAATATTATAATATTCTGCCTTTCAACCAA
This sequence comes from Liparis tanakae, assembly GCA_036178185.1. Taxonomy (NCBI): domain Eukaryota; kingdom Metazoa; phylum Chordata; class Actinopteri; order Perciformes; family Liparidae; genus Liparis; species Liparis tanakae. Next base: position 11,395,495 of record CM070107.1, read on the forward strand.
GACACAAGTCAACTTGCTATCGGGAACAACACAATATTTATATGAAGGACAAAGACGCAGGAGTCACCTGTACCTTACTTGGGCTGCATGATAACATGCACAGTACATTATTTGCTGATAGCTAGCTAAATCTAAGTTGTCTATTATGTTTGTGCATATCTGATTAATTGAGTAAAATCTGAGATCTGTGTGCTTTTAATATCTTTGCACTTTTCAATAAATGCATTTTTTATACTTGCCTGTTTGACTCTTCTTAAATATCATTTCATCAGTGCAACTCATGCCCTAATGAGTGGGACAATAAAAGAATAGAGGAAAGAGCATGTCTACCTTTCAAATCTAAGTTGCTTTTCCTTGTGGACTTTTAAGCTGTTGATCCAATTACGGTGGCCATTCTTCTATGTTCAAGTGCATTTTTTGCATTACTTAATCTCAGCATATTTAAAAGTAGCAGCTGATTTAAATGTCTACTTCACAAAACATATATAATCATCTCATATATTTTATCTAGATTGTTTACCATTATTTTAAAATCACTTTTCAGGGATCTCAGAAGCTTTGTTTGACATAATTGTGGCACATGTAGAACTTGATTATGTTATCACAACATTTATAGTGAGATCTTTCTCTTTATTTCCTTGGAAAACAAGAAATTAAATGATATGAGTTAATACATCCTTTATTTTGCTAAGCACCCAACATTGCATAGTTTTAAAGTTCAGAATTTCTTGTTTCGCTTCTTATTTGCAGCAGAGTTGAAGAAAATGAAATTGTACTTTGGAAGGCAATGACCCCTTCTCCTCGTAGTAATGACTGGCAATGTTGCTAAACCAGGATATCATCAAGCATGTCATAATCTTTAATTTTTCTCAATAAAAGCAATTACCACACGTAATATCTAACACACTGAATCAGCCGACATTGCGTCTTCATACTCCCCAGTTGTTAAATTCAGCACAGTGTTTAACTGGTGCAATAATTATTGCTGTGCTGCCAGGTGAGAGTGTGAAGTCTGTCCCCAGCCAGCACTTCCTTTTCAATAATCTGTACCCGTTTGTCAGGATCCGGCAGAGTGCTTCGGATAAGAAATTAATTCGGATAAGACATTTTTCCACAACTATTGTACCAGAAAGACTGACACATGCCGGAATAATATGCATATTTCCAAAAGAAAATTGGTACCGGTATTCGGGTTGGGTTGGAAGGACTTTGACGGCATGGAAGTGGCGCAATCAAATGTTCTGTACTGCATTGAGTAATCTGAGCTAGGAATTAGGCTATTTATGCCTGTGACAATGAAAACCAGGGGTGATGAGAGGTATAAGATAAGTCTCTTTTCTAGAAGCTATGCCTAATAGACTGATTTAGAATAGAGGAAAGGTTGCCTCATCGGTGGACCGATCATGAATATGGTTTGGACATACTCACCTAGTCAGCTCATTTATTGCACCTGTAGGCCGGTCCGTGTACGTTTTGTTAGTTTGTTTTTTCGTTTCATTACAAATACGGAATACGTAAATAACGTGTTTTTTTTCGTTTTCCGTTTGAAACCAAAAACGAAAAAACAGTAAACCACTTTGCTATTCTGTTTCTGTCTGAAACCAAAAACGACAGAAGGGAAGTGCTTAAAATTAAAGTTAAAATAAAAGCCAGTGGTATATATTCGTATTTACAGTGTTCTATGATGCAAACACATAGCAGAGTAACGTTAGAAGAATATTAATTAGTCAATATTAATAATAAATAATTAAACCTGGATATATTAGCGACAGTGGTGACTACGGGAAGTTTAATACCACTAGTACTGGTAACCATGAGATCATCACCAGGAGGGAAGATGCATTTGTCACCACATGAGTTTTTAACAGGAAGAAGTATGCCAGGGCCACCCAGAGATGGAGGTCATATACCACCTCTGGATGTTTGGAAAATTGAGATGTTAGAAAACATAAAAGCTCTAATCTCTCTCACCAAAGCTCTCTCAACCAGGTGGTTCGAGCCCAGACGATCGATCCGGAAGCAGCAGAGCCAACCAAAGTAAAAGTAGGTGACTCGGTCAGGGTCAGGGTTCACAAGAGAAAGTGGACTGAGCCTAGGTGGACTGGTCAGTACGAAGAGAAGGAGGTTACTTCACACTCAATCCAGGTGAAGGGTAAGGCAGGAACATCTTGGCACCACCTGACACATTGTTCCCCAAGCCACCTGTTCAACAAGGACATTGACAGAAACACTATCAGATCTAAAAATTTTGATTTCACCGAGGTGGTTCCGTAGGTGTTTCGGGAATCCTGATAGCCCAGCAAGAAGGTCCCCCCGCAAATCACTATGGGAACAGTTGGGAGTCAGCCAAGATGTTCTGATAGTCATGGGACATGGGACTTATCGTAGGATTAGTCATGTTGGGTTTAGAGAAAAAAACATCAAAATATACCTAACCTATTAGCCTCCTGGTCTGAAACCTCTTGCAATCCTGGGTGACTGACAATAGATCACCCACAACTGTCCGATTCTGGCACTTATTCTATTGGAGTCTGGAAAAGACCGTAATCTTCTGTCAGACCATTACCTCATAACATTTGAGTTTATACAACCAGAGTGTACACCGTTAGATAAAGGTTTCTACACCAGATGTCTAACTGACAGTGCTGTAGCTAACTCTAAAGAAGTGATTCCTTCTGCATTTGATTCAATACCACGTCTCAATATAACAGAGGACTCCTGGTCTAACTTTAGTCCGTCCTAGGTTGATCATCTTGTCGATAGTGCCACAGGGTCACTGAGAATGACACTGGACTCGGTGGCCCCTCTGAAGAAGAAGGTGAGGCAAAGAAGGTTTGCTCCCTGGTATAACCCTCAGACCCACAAATTAAAGCAAACTTCATGAACGCTTGAAAACATATGGTGTTCAACTAATCTGGAAGAATCCCGCTTAGTTTGGCGAGATAGGCTTACAACATATAAAAACCATCCCATCTGTAATTAAACCTCTCCTGAAAAAGCCCACTCTTGATCCAGAGGTGTTGGCTAACTACAGACCGATCTCTAACCTCACCTTCTTCACTAAGATCCTTGAGAAAGTGGTCGCAAACCAGTTGTGTGACTTTCTACATCATAATAGTTTATTTAAGGAGTTTCAGTCAGGATTTAGAAAACGCCTCAGCACAGAGACAGCACTGGTGAAAACTGCAAATGACCTCCTAATAGCACCAGATAAAGGACTCATCTCTGAACTGGTCTTATTAGATTTTAGTGGTGCGTTCGACACCATTGACCATGACATCCTATTACAGAGACTGGAGCAGTCGATTGGCATTTCAGGCACCGCACTAAGTTGATTTAAATCCTATTTATCAGATCGATCTCAGTTTGTATTTGTAAACGATAAAGCCTAGATGACCACCGACGTTAGTCACGGAGTTCCACAAGGTTCTGTGCTGGGACCAATTCTATTTATCTTATATATGCTTCCTTTAGGCAATATTATCAGGAAATATTCCGTAAAATGTTATTGTTATGCAGATGATACTCAACTATTTCTATCGATCAAACCAGAGGAGACCAGCCAACTCACTAAAATTCAAGCATGTCTTAAAGACATACAAAAATGGATGACCTGCCGCTTCCTGATGTTAAACTCTGACAAAACGTAAGTAATTTTACTCGGCCCTGAACACCTCAGAGATCAATTATCTGGTGATGTGGTTTCTGTAGATGGCATTGAACTAGCATCCAACAACACTGTAAAGAATCTCGGCGTTATCTTTGATCGGGACTTGTCCTTTAACTCCCACGTAAAGCAAATCTCAAGGAATGCATTTTTTCATCTACATAATATTTTAAAAATCAGCATCATCTTACTGCAAATCCTTATTATCAGGCAGCCCCACTTCATAATAAATATGTTTATTTTAAATAATAAAATGACAAATTAGTTCTATTTGCAAAGTTCCTTCAGGTTTTCATCATTCTCAAAAAGTAGTTTGCAACATGCTGAAACCAGGAGGAAACTTTTCCGAACATTGGCTGGTTTGAAATCCCAAAGCTCATTTGTGGCTGTAGTAAGAGACGATATTAATGACTGTAAGACGTGGGAGTAAATGCTGTGTTACGGATGTGCATAACACAGGGATACAAGCATCTTTCTAACCATGATGCATAACTTTACTCAAGTAAGGGTTTTCTTCCTTTCAGGTTTAAATGAAACCACTAACTACAGAGTTGCTCTCTTCTCTCTCACTTTACTGTGTTACTGTTTCATTGTGCTGGTAAATGTTGCTCTTATTGTGACCATCATCTTGGATAAGAACATGCATGAACCAATGTATATTCTCTTGTGCACTTTCTGCATGAATGGACTTTATGGCACAACAGGTTTCTACCCCAAGATGCTCTGGGATCTGATGTCTCCCGTTCATGGAATCTCTTATTACGGATGCATTGTTCAGTCTTTTGTGATATTATCATTTATCTGCGGTGATCTTTCTATTCTCTCAGCCATGGCGTATGACAGATATGCGGCTATCTGTCGACCCCTGGAGTACCACTCTATTATGTCAAAGCAGAGAGTGCTACTATTAATCTGTTTCTCCTGGATGACACCCTTTTGTATTATAAGTATAAATATGATTATGATTCAATTCAGTTTATTTTGTATAGCCCAGTTTCACAAATTACAAATTTGTCTCAGAGTGCTTTACAATCTGTACACATAGACATCCCTGACCCAAAACCTCACATCGGACCAGGAAAAACTCCCAAATAACCCTTCAGGGGGAAAAAAAGGGAAGAAACCTTCAGGAGAGCAACAGAGGAGGATCCCTCTCCAGGATGGACAGATGCAATAGATGTAATGTGTACAGAAGGACATATTTAGAGTTAAAATACATTCAAGGAATCTGACAGAGTTTATCAATAGTTCATATTTAGGCATATTCCACGATGGAGAGTTTGGAGACCTCCCAAGTGGAGGAGTGGGCGGAGTCCCAGCAGGGCAGTGGCACAGCTGGCGACAGGAACTCATGATCCAACCATCGAAGGTCCATCAGCAGATGGAATCTATGCCGTCTCATAGGGTCCGATGACCCCATGAGACGTGAAGTCAGAAGGACTCCGGGGAGAAAGCAGAGTTAGTCATGTGTGATGGAGAGATGAAGATTCATCCATAGGAGAAAGAAAAGAGGAGAGAGGTGCTCAGTGCATCCTAAACATCCCCAGCAGCTATAAGCCTATACCAGCATATCCAGGGGCTGGACCAGGGCAAACCTGATTCAGCCCTGACTATAAGCTCTGTCAAAGAGGAAAGTCTTCAGTCTACTCTTGAATGTGGTGACTGTGTCTGCCTCCCGGACTGAAGGTGGAAGCTGGTTCCATAAAAGAGGAGCTTGATAACTAAAGGCTCTGGCTCCCATTTTACATTTTAAGACTCTTGGAACTACAAGTAGCCCCGCATTTAGTGAGCGCAGCCCTCTGGTGGGGCGATACGGTACTACAAGCTCTTTAAGATATGATGGTGCATCACCAATTAAGGCTTTGTAAGTTAAGAGAAGAATTTTAAAAGTGATTCTTGATTTTACAGGGAGCCAGTGCAGAGCAGCTAGTGCAGGAGTAATGTGATCTCTTTTCTTAGTTTTAGTGAGAATACGAGCTGCAGCATTCTGGATCAACTGGAGGGACCTAAGAGATTTATTAGTGCAGCCTGATAATAAGGAGTTGCAGTAATCCAGTCTTGAAGTAACGAACGCGTGAACCAATTTCTCTGCATCTTTTTGAGACAAGATGTGCCTGATTTTGAAATATTACGTAGATGGAAGAATGCAGTCCTTGAGATTTGCTTTATGTGGGAGTTAAAGGACAAGTCCCGATCAAAGATAACGCCGAGATTCTTTACAGTGGTGTTGGATGCTAGAGTAATGCCATCTACAGAAATCACATCACCAGATAATTGATCTCTGAGGTGCTCAGGGCGAGTAGAATTACTTCGGTTTTGTCTGAGTTTAACATCAAGAAGTTGCCGGTCATCCATGTTTTTATGTCACTAAGACATGCTTGAATTTTAGTGAGTTGGTTAGTCTCCTCTGGTTTTATCGATAGATATAGTTGAGTATCATCTGCATAACAATGAAAGTTTATAGAGCGTTTCCTGATAATATTGCCCAAAGGAAGCATGTATAAGGTAAATAGAATTGGTCCAAGCACAGAACCTTGTGGAACTCCGTGACTAACGTTGGTGGTCATTGAGGCTTCATCGTTTACAAATACAAACTGAGATCGATCTGATAAATAGGATTTAAACCAACTTAGGGCGGTGCCTGAAATACCAATCGACTGCTCCAGTCTCTGTAATAGGATGTTATGGTCAATGGTGTCGAATGCAGCACTAAGGTCTAACAAGACCAGTACAGAGAGAAGTCCTTTATCTGCTGCCATTAAGAGGTCATTCGTAATCTTCACCAGTGCTGTCTCTGTGCTGTGGTGTTTTCTAAATCCTGACTGAAACTCTTCAAATAAACTATTCTGATGTAGAAAGTCACACAACTGATTTGCGACCACTTTCTCAAGGATCTTAGAGAGGAAGAGGAGGTTAGAGATCGGTCTGTAGTTAGCCAAAACCTCTGGATCCAGAGTGGGCTTCTTCAGGAGAGGTTTAATTACAGCTACTTTGAAGGAATGTGGTACGTGGCCTGTTAACAAAGACACATTAATAATATCCAAAAGAGAGCTGCCAATTAAAGGCAAAACGTCTTTAAGCAGCCTAGTCGGGATAGGGTCCAAGAGACAGGTAGACGTGTTAGAAGTAGAAACCATCAAAGATAATTGGTCACGGTTGATGGGAGAAAAGCCATCTAAATATATACCAGGACATACAGGGGTTTCCAAAGCCATTCCACTTGAGGACAGATTGGCACTGGTTAAGGGCAAGAGATTATTAATCTTGTCCCTAATAGTTAAAATCTTCTCATTGAAGAAGTTCATAAAGTCATTACTACTGAGGTCTATAGGAATACTGGGCTCCACAGAGCTGTGACTCTCTGTCAGCCTGGCTACAGTGCTAAAGAGAAACCTAGGGTTGTTCTTATTCTTCTCTATTACTGATGAGTAATATTCTGCTCTGGCATTGCGGAGGGCCTTCTTATAAATTTTAAGACTATCTCGCCAAACTAAGCGGGATTCTTCCCGATTAGTTGAACGCCAAATGCTTTCAAGCTTTCGTGACGTTTGCTTTAATGTGCGGGTCTGAGGGTTATACCAGGGAGCAAACCTTCTCTTCCTCACTGTCTTCTTCTTCAGAGGGGCTATCGAGTCCAGTGTCATTCTCAGTGAGCCTGTGGCACTATCAACAAGATGATCAATCTGGGACGGACTAAAGTTAGACCAGGAGTCCTCTGTTATATTGAGACATGGTATTGAATCAAGTGCAGAAGGAATCACTTCTTTAAATTTAGCTACAGCACTGTCAGTTAGACATCTGGTGTAGAAACTTTTGACTAGCGGTGTACACTCCGGTAGTATAAACTCAAAAGTTATAAGGCTGTGGTCTGACAGAAGAGGATTCTGTGGGAAGACCTTCAAATGCTCAATGTCAACGCCATATGTAAGAACAAGATCAAGCATGTGGCCAAAGCTGTGAGTGGGTTTCTGTACTCTCTGACGAAAGCCGATCGAGTCCAACAATGAGATGAATGCAGTACCTAGGCAATCATTATCAACATCCACATGAATATTAAAATCTCCTACAATAATAACTTTATCAGTTTTAAGAACCAAACTTGATATAAATTCTGAAAATTCTGATATAAACTCTGAATATGGACCGGGTGGTCGGTACAGAATCACAAATAGAATCGGCTGTAATGTTTTCCAGGTTGGATGTGAAAGACTAAGAACAAGGCTTTCAAATGAGTCGTAATTTAATTTAGGTTTAGGATTTATTAAAAGGCTCGAGTCAAAGATGGCTGCTACTCCACCTCCTCGACCGGTGTCTCGAGGAATGTGAGTATTAACATGACTTGGAGGAGTCGACTCATTTAGGCAGACATATTCTTCATGGCGCAGCCAGGTTTCAGTTAGACAACATAAATCAATGTGATTATCTGTTATTAAATCATTTAGTAACACAGCTTTAGATGACAGAGATCTAATATTTAGGAGACCACATTTAATAGTCCTGTTTTGTTGCACTGCTGAAATAATGGTGTTAACTTGTATAAGGTTATTGTGTACGACTCCTCTTGTGTTTACTTTAGATTTATTTAATTTAAGTGGCCGTGGGACAGACACAGTCTTCACAGTCTCTATTCTAGAGTAATGGATGGGTAACTGCTTGACAAGAAGAGCAGAGAAGGGTGTTAAACTACAACTCTGCTCCCGGTTCCTGATCTGAACCCCGGATTGTCATGGATTAGGTCCGGTGATCAACGTGGTCATATTCGCAGAAATGAGACGCGCTCCTTCCAACGTGGGATTATGACATCTAGATTGAAGCTATGCAGCCCATATATTGAAAGACTTTTTTGTGTGAATTGGGTTATTGTGAAACTTGCTTGTTTTCCAGAAGAGACATATGTTAACAACATAGCTGCCTACATGACAATAATGATTTATGTACTTCACGGTTTATTCATAGTTTGGTCCTACGTGTATGTCATCAAAACAAGTGTCAATTCTTTAGAAAACAGAGCAAAGTTCATGCAGACATGTGTGCCCCATTTAACCTCTTTGATCACTCTTCTTGTGACGTTACTGTTTGATTTCTTTAATATGCGTCTTGGTTCAAAACAATTTCATCAAACACTTCAAAATGTTGTGGCAATAGAATTGCTTGTTATACCTCCCATTATAAATCCTTTAATTTATGGTTTTAAATTGACCAAAATTTGGAACAAAATTCGTGGTGGTATTTCTTTTAACATTAAACTACTTCGGCAATAAACTATATGGCAGATAATAATCCATTGTTTATGAATAGATTAAGTTGTACGCAACAAAAAGATGCAAAGGCTTATAATACCCTTCAGGCTTGTACTCATTTATCTGCAATGATCTCTGCATTCTTGCAATTATGTCAAATGACATAAGTAGCTATATGTTGACCCCTGGTGTACGAGTATGAGTTATGTTTGAATTGTTCATGAATTGTTAATAAATTGAGTTATTATAAAACGTCCCAGCTGAGAAGACTATTGTCAACAACATAGTTTCATAACAATAATGTACTTACCGGTACTTAATTTTTTCTCCATAATTTGGTCAAACCTGTATGTCATCAGAACTTGTGTCAATTCTTTTGAAAACAGAGCAAAGTTCATGCAGATGTGTGCCCCATTTAACCTGCATGATCAATTTCCTTGTGACTACTTTTTTGTGTCTTTGATATGTGGTTTGGTTCAAAGCTTCCTCCAACTATTCAAAATGTTATTGCAAAATAACTTATACCTCCCATAATGAATCCCCTCATTTATGGTTCCAAGTTTACCTTAATTTGCAAAAGAATTCTAGGTGGTATTACTTTTAAAATGAAACTAAAAAAATACTTTTATTATTGAAACTCAAAAGCATGTAATAATGAACTTACTTCTTATTGCAAATTTACTTGTTATGCCTTTCGCTGATGGTCTAGTTAAATTTATCGATTTGTCCGAGATCATCCTCGTAAATTAAATTGTTTGCCTTACATATCTTTTGCTTTGCATTGAAAGCTTTTTAGACAGATATACCAAACTAGAAAGTGTGTAAATAGATTATAATATTCTGCCTTTCAACCAAGACACAAGTCAACTTGCTATCGGGAACAACACAATATTTATATGAAGGACAAAGACGGAGTAACCTGTACCTTACTAAAGCTGCATGATAACATGCACAGTACATTTTTTGCTGATAGCTAGTGGCTAAATCTAAGTTGTCTATTATGTGTGTGCATATCTGATGATCCTAGTAAAATCTGAGATCTGTGTGCACTTAATATCTTTGCACTTTTCAATAAATGCATTTTTTATACTTGCCTGTTTGACTCTTCTATAATATAATTTCATCAGTGGAACTCATGTCCTAATGAGTGGGACAATAACAGAATAGAGGAAAGAGCATGTCTACCTTTCAAATCTAAGCTGCTTTTCCTTGTGGACTTTTAAGCTGTTGATCCATTTATGGTGGTCATTCTTCCATGGTGAAATGAATGTTTTGCATTACTTAATATCAGCACATTTAAAAGTAGCAGCTGATTTAAATGTCTACTTCAAAAAACATATAATCATCTGATATATGTTATCTAGATTGTTTACCATAACTCCCAAACATCTTTCGATTTCATTTGTATTTTCAAATCAACTTTCAGGGATCTTTACTACATGAGGAACCACATGAGTTTTTAATAGGAAGAAGTATGCCAGGGCCACCCAGAGATGGAGGTCATATGCCACCTCTGGATGTTTGCAAAATTTAAATGTTAGAAAACATAAAAGCTCTAATCTCTCTCACCAAAGCGCTCTCAAACAAGGTTGTTGTACTGGTCTTATTAGATTTTAGTGCTGCATTCAACACTATTGACCATGACATCCTATTACAGAGACTGGATCAGTCGATTGGCATTTCAGGCACCGCACTAAGTTGGTTTAAATCCTACTTCAGATCGATCTCAGTTTGTATTTGTAAACGATGAAGCCTCGATGACCACCAACGTTAGTCACGGAGTTCCACAAGGTTCTGTGCTGGGACCAATTCTATTTATCTTAAATATGCTTCCTTTATGCGATATTATCAGGAAACATTCCGTAAACTTTCATTGTTATGCAGATGATACTCAACTATATCTATCGATCAAACCAGAGGAGACCAACCAGCTCAGTAAAATTCAAGCATGTCTTAAAGACATAAAAACATGGATGACCTGCCGCTTCCTGATGTTAAACTCTGACAAAACCAAAGTAATTCTACTCGGCCCTGAGCACCTCAGAGATCAATTATCTGGTGATGTGGTTTCTGTAGATGGCATTGCTCTAGCATCCAACACCACTGTAAAGAATCTCGGTGTTATCTTTGATCGGGACTTGTCCTTTAACTCCCACGTAAAGCAAATCTCAAGGAATGCATTTTTTCATCTACGTAATGTTAAAAAAATCTTGTCTCAAAAAGATGCAGAAAAACTGGTTCACGCGTTCGTTACTTCTAGACCAGATTACTGCAACTCCTTATTATCAGGCTGCTTTATTAAGTCTTTCCAGTTGATCCAGAATGCTGCAGCTTGTTTATTCACTAAGACTAAGAAAAGAGATCACATTACTCCTGCATTAGCTCCTCTGCACTGGCTCCCAATAAAATCAAGAATCACATTTTAAAAATGTCTCCTCCCCTACAAAGCCTTGATTGGTGATGCTACATCATATCTTAAGGAGCTTGTAGTACCATATTGCCTCACTAGAGAGCTGCGCTCACTAAATGCGAGGCTACTCGTGGTTCCTTGAGTCTTAAAACGTAGGATGGGAGCCAGAGCCTTCAGTTATCAAGTTCCTCTTTTATGGAACCAGCTTCCACCTTCAGTCTGTTTTTTGGGAGTTTTTCCCGATCCGATGTGAGGTCCTGGGTGAAACGTAACAAAAATATAAACTCGTAGTCAGGCTTCAGGTTGCAAGTTGTGCGTATCAGTTCACGTCAACAGTGTCTCTGTGCTAGGGGGTACCACCCGCAGTAACATGCACCTGTTACAGCAGGTGTTCTGTCTGCTGACTGCTTGTTCAAAACCTGAGGGACCTCCCTTCCCCACTTCTTAAAAATGAGTTTATTATAAATAATTAATTGACAAATTAGTTCCATTTGCAAAGTTCCTTCAGGTTTTCTGCATTCTCAAAAAGTACTCTGTAACATGCTGAAACAAGGAGGAAACTTTTCCGAACATTGATTGGCTGGTTTGAAATCCCAAGGCTCATGTGTGGCTGTAGCAAGAGACGATATTAATGACTGTAAAACGAGGGAGCAAACACTGTGTTACGGACGTGCATAACACAGGGATACAAGCATCTTTCTAACCATGATGCATAACTTTACTCAAGTAAGGTTTTTCTTCCTTTCAGGTTTAAATGAAACCACTAACTACAGAGTTGTTCTCTTCGTTCTCACTTTACTGTGTTACTGTTTCATTGTGCTGGTAAATGTTGCTCTTATTGTGACCATCATCTTGGATAACAACATGCATGAACCAATGTATATTCTCTTGTGCACTTTCTGCATGAATGGACTTTATGGGACAACAGGTTTCTACCCCAAGATGCTCTGGGATCTGATGTCTCCCGTTCATGTAATCTCTTATTCTGGATGCCTTATTCAGGCTTTTGTGATGTACTCGTTTCTCTGCGGTGATCTTTCTATTCTTGCAGTCATGGCGTATGACAGATATGTGGCTATCTGTCGACCCCTAGAGTACCACTCTATTATGTCAAAGCAGAGAGTGTTACTGTTAATCTGTTTCTCCTTGTTAACACCTTTTTGTATTATAGGCACAAATATTATGATAACATCTAGATTGAAGCTTTGCAGCCCATATATTGCCGCAATATTATGTGTGGATTGGGCTATTGTGAGACTTGCTTGTTTTCCAGCCGACACATATGTTAACAACATAGCTGCATACATTTCAATGATGATTTATGCAGTTCATGGTCTTTTCATATTTTTATCCTATGTGTATGTCATCAAAACATGTGTACATTCTTTAGAAAACAGAGCAAAGTTCATGCAGACATGTGTGCCCCATTTAACCTCTTTGCTCACTCTTCTTGCGACAATACTGTTTGATTTCTTTTATGCGCGGTTCGGTTCGAAAAATTTGCCTCAATCATTTCAACAATTTGTGGCAATAGAATTTCTTGTCCTCCCTCCCGTAATAAATCCTCTAATATATGGTTTTAAATTGACTAAAATTCGGAACAGAATTCTGGGTGGTATTTCTTTTAAAATGAAGCCGTTTAAGTGATAACTCTGCGGCCGATTATGCATTTTTTACAAAAGAAGTTCTGAACAAAAACGACATGCAAAGACTTATAATGGATTTACATTTTTTTTATAAATATGAATTCTTCTTCTTTGAAATATGAACTTTGCATCTAGCATATTTACATGATCTGCTTTTAGTAATGGTTCTGGATAGATAAACACCTTTTTATTATATGTGTGTACATCTCAGATAATCTTTGCTTGTCACATAAGATTATCTGGGATATGCTGTCTCCCGTTCATGTAAACTCTTATTCTGGATGTCTTGTTGTTGAATGTGTTGTAACTCTGTAATGATACTGTACTCATTTGTCTGCAGTGACCTCAGCATTCTTGTAATTATGTCAAATGACTAATATGTGGTTATATGTCGACCCCTGGTGTACATGGGTATGAATTGTTCATGTATTGAGTTATGATAAAAGTTTAATACATAAAAATAATGTACTTATTTTATGGTTTATTCATAATTTGGTCCATTAGATGAGGAAACTCAAAGGCATGTAATAATGCACTCATATTGTTTTTGGAAATTAATTATTGTATTTTGAAGTTCATACTTTGCATCTGGCATTCCTCTTTTTGCATATTTACATGTTCTGCCTTTCGCTAATGGTCTAGTTCAATTTACAGATTTGTCCGAGATGACCCTTGGATATGAAATCGTTTGCCTTAAATATATTTTTCTTTGCATTGAAAGCTTTTCGGATGTCGTTGCAGTGAAATTAATGGGAATGTATAACCTGAAATGTTTCATCATATTTTAAGCACACTTCTCAGGGGTTTTGCCTTTGAATCTTTATATATAAATATATATATATAAACATATATAAATATATATGTATATATAAATAAATATACATATATATAAATATACATATATATATATGTCAAAAGTGAAATATACCAAAGTATAAAGAATGTGAAAATAGATTATAATATTCTGCCTTTCAAACAGAACAAATGTCTTTGGGGTGAAGAACCTTGACACTTTAAGAGGATCCACTGGACCCCTGTCCAATAATGTACCCTCAAAGAGTGAGAGACGGAAGTGAAGTGTAACTTGCCCTTTTTGGCTTTAATGACAAGAGAGTTCTCAAGAGGGAGCTGGAGGACTGCCTGGCCGTGATGCCCGTCCTCCTTGTACACGGAGAAGAAAGTCCAAGTAAACGAACCCCGGCTTGTTGAGCGCGTCCCCTTGTGGACTCACTGCATCGTGCTTATCTGAGGTTGTGTTTTCTTTATTTCTTAATATTCGATATTACCCCATTTTCCTTCCGTGTTACGTCCATCGTCTTTTGTCAGTTGTCTATTGCATCATTGTTATCGTAAAAATAATTGTTTCGCTGGTTCCAGTATACGTAGAGCTGTTACTCTTTTGAACTATACCCCCCTGTGATCCTCATTACACCACTCAATCCACACTGTAGACACTTTATGCCATTTGTTGCACCCTCAAGTCAATATGCACTGAATATGTGCACTAGTTTAACAACCCCAGATAGTTTATAGTTTAAATGTTAATTTTATCCATCTACGGTTTTGTCTAAACTTATTACCAATAGTACCAGGTCAGGCTTTAATCCACCCTCTTGTATAGCGCTATATTTACTACAATCTGTATGTCCTGTATTTATTATGATACTTTCTGTTGTACTTCTGGTTGGATGCCAATCTGCACTTTGTTGCTCAGTACTTGTACATGTGTAATGACAATAAAGTTGAATCTAATCTAATCTTCAGAGCAGATGAGATGATTTGTTGTACAAAGGAAAAAAGGAAAAAGTCTGGAGCTATATAATCAAACGACAAATGGATCTGTCAAAGAGCAGATGATTTATTACTGCAGGTTTGGTGCCGCCTTGTGGACAAACACAATTAATGCCCTTTTAAAATCTTCACAAAGCATTCAGAAAAAAAAAACAGGAGAGAAAATGGCAAGTGCAGTCACCTTTTTACCTGTATACAAATACCGCATTAGTAATCAAATGACTGCTAAATAAAAAGGGCACGAGCAAGGCCCCCAACCATCTCCTGCTTAGGGCCTCTAGACCAGTGGTTCTCAAATGGGGGTCCGCGTACCCCTGGGGGTACATGAAGGTACTCCAGGGGGTACGTGAGATTTAAAAAAAATATATCTAAAATTAGCATCCATTAAAAAAATCCTTTAAATATAAATAATAAATATTCAATAAAACACAAGTGTAAGTTCATAAACTGAATTGTATATTAAGTAGGCAATTTTAATTTAATTAAACCTAGGGGAAACTGCTTTGTATTACTACTTTTTTTTTAAATCAAAGATTATTTGCGCTGGTTAGGGGGTACTTCGCTGAAAAAAGTATTTCACAGAGGGTACATCACTGAAAAAAGGTTGAGAACCACTGCTCTAGACACACAGGGCTGGCCCTGCCACTGGGTGTATACTTTACTCAAAGTGCTGTTAAGTGCTCTACTGCCACCGAATGAGTCTTATCTGAGTTGTAAGAGCAAATTCAATATAAATATAAATATTTCTATTAAATTTGACCATCTAGTGTGGTACATTCTTTTATAAAGAAGAAAATAAATAATAGTCATTGCCATTGCATGAAACCAATGATCTGTTGAGCAATCAGGAAAGGTTCAAGTGTAGAAATTCTTCCTCAAAGTCTCTCATGTCTCCATGTTGAGGCCGAAATACATATTTAATGATTGCTGACATGCAACAGTCATCTTACTAGTTACAAACGTTGACCTTAGTGTGGTTTCCCTAAAACATATATACGAAGGTAAATGTTTATTGTTATTTTTTTTAATCGGTGAGTGGAAGTACCACTCCGTACTGCGTGGCGGCGCTCGTGCACCGCCCCCCCTCACACCACCGCGAAGAAACACCGCGACGAAGGAGAATGCCGACAGCAGCCCGTGAACACTGCGGTACATGCGACCGTACAACAGCCCTCTGTTAATTTGTTCCCCCCTTCTTCTCCTTCTTCTCCTCCTCCTCCTCCTCCAACGCCAGCGCCGACACGGAGGAACACGGCCACCTTTGTTTTGAAGTGGCGGAGAAGAGCGCCAACGTGTCCGCAAACCCGAACTTTCCGTTGCAGCACTAAAACCGTGAGTAGAGGCTGCTGGCGTGTTATGTTATTTCGGGGCTGCGGAGGATGAGGCGACCGGGGGTGAGCCGCTGTGATGTGGGTTCCGGTTGTGTTTATGTAATAATAGTCTGCGCGGACGCAGCTACTCGCTTATCACAATCACACCCGCGGTTCGCTGTAACGCGTCCGCTCGAAATTACCCCGCTTGTGTGTGTGTGTGTGTGTGTGTGTGTGTGTGTGTGTGTGTGTGTGTGTGTGTGTGTGTGTGTGTGTTTGTGCGCGCGCGCATGTGTGTTTTTTGCAGCGGGGTATATGGCTGTCATCTTACCTCGGCTTCGCCCTGTCACCCCGGTGGCCGCGAAGGTCTAGCCGGGGGGGAGAGTCACCGCATCACGCAGCCGATCCGCGGCGAGGATGCGCGGTCACGTGCAATGTGCTATGCTAGCTGCCGCAACACATCGAAGTGCGGATGCAGGTGTGCGCGCACACGTTTGCATAAGCCCCGTTGAAATGGCGAGCGGGTCGAAAGGATCGCACGACAGGCGGGCTGGCGTGCGCGCGCGCACGTGCACACGCAGTGCGGTGTAAAACCTGCAAGGTAATTTTTTTGGAAACGCCTCTTCGCTGTCCAGCAAGTGTCGTAACTGGATTATAAGAAGAAGAAAAAGTCATCAACACTGATTGTACTGTTGCTTGGACTCCCTAGCAGCAGATACAAATGTCACTTATTATTTAGTGTTGTTCCTCTACCCGCCCATGACATCTTTTCGATGAATCCAGAGGGTGAAGTTCCCCCAGATGCACCCTGACCTGGAAACGATCCAGCGGGTTTGTCTGCATCACGTGGGGAGAAGGAGTCAGTCACCTGACACCAGTTTTTGGTGGAAAAGGGGCAAGCTAACCAGCCAGTCACTGAACGGTTGAACATGCAACGACTCTTTTGGCGACGTCCCGACCCGTGTCTGCGACACTGCAGGACGTGCTGTTGCCAGACGAGCGACACGCGGGTACGATAACTCTCAGTGGCCTAAGAGCACGGTGGCATATGCAGGCTAGCTCGCCTAAGAGCGTTCATCTGTGTCTCACTACTACTTAGTTGACACTTCGATTGCTAAGAAATTAAGCCAACAGCAGGGTGTCCAGACGTCCTCTTTTCTCCAGACATGTCCTCTTTCTGAGACGTATAAAATGCGTCCGGCAGGGATTCCAAAAACGTCCGGGATTTTGCTTCCTCGGATATTTGTGTTTCTCTGGGTCTTTCACAAACTAGTTATTACCCCTTACAAGTTTTGGAAATGGTATCTCCCTTACGTTCCACCTTCTTGCGCGAGCTCTGACTGTAGAGAGGACCGTCATTGGTCGACCGATCTCAGGGTTGCCAGATACACGATAATTATCCTCCTTTTAAGTTTTAGGCATGTATATCGCAAAACAAGAGAGACGTTTAATCGCTCAGCACCCACAAAGGAGTTATGCTTAGGGTACCAACATGGCTAGCGGCAGCACTGACTACTACACCCCCCCCCCCCCCCCCCCCCAGACTAAGTGTCCTCTTTTTCACAAACTCAAATCTGGTCACCCGAGCCAACATGGAAGCACCAAACACGTCAGTTCATTCGAATGGGCACTAGGGGTCGATCCAAAAGCGAGTCAAAAACCAAAGACGTATTAAGACGTTAAAAAGATGTTTACGGCCTGGTTTTGGTCTCCTTTATCTGACTTGCCTTTATCAACATTTGGTTGGCGCACACTTCATGGTCAGTATATGTAGGGATGCTGTACACAGACTTTCGCCTGTCTGAGGTTTGTGGTTGTGTTTCTCTGAGGCTTTGGTTTATTTTAGAGGTCACAGCAGGTCAATTCAACATCAAGTTTAGGAAAGAAAAAAATGGTCTCACATCATGATGCTCGTATAATATTTGTAGCAGCGTACCGCTTGCCTTTCTTCACGCTGACACCTTATGTATCCGGAGGGGAGGAAAAAAATAAAACCTTCTCTGTGATTGGTGTCAAGAAAGCGACCGCACCTCTGGCGTCACACTGGGGTAGCGTAGGTTGCTGGCTGCAATTAATTCCAGGGCAGATGTACAACCTGATATCTCCACGCTGATGGTGCACCTTGTTTTCCTTTTACATTGCGGCAGCAACAATTTAAACTTCTTGTGGCCACAGATATTGAATAAAACCTAACCGCTGACCCGTTGTTTCAATGAGAATCCGTCTTTACCTCAACGGGCTTTTTAGGCCTTCACATATATATAACACATAAGGTGCCCTCCTGGCCCATTTCATTCAGGTGTGTGTGTGATTATGGACCCGATGAGACGTGAAGTCACGGACTCCGGGGAGGAAGCAGAGTTGGTAATGTGCGATGGAGAGAAAAGCCAGAAAGAAGAAGTTCCGCTCTTACACCTGTCCACGATTTAGTTGTTTGTTTTCGTGTGATTTGTTTGGCGTCGTCACCTCCCGGAAGAAAGACGGGGTTTGCTCTCGAGCCCAGTGGTGTTCCCTCCATCAACCCACATGTTCTTTTCTTTATAAACAATGCAGCACACTTTCTTTTTTTTGTTGTTGCAGAAAAACAATGCAAAGGAGAAGCAAACGCTTGGAGTAATGCTGAGTCATTGAATTCACTCGCCGCTGTGCGGGAGAAGCAATTTGGCTGATGGGCCGAGTTAAAAGGAGCACTTGAGGTTTTTCTTAAAAATCCAGTTGGTAGTCATCTAAAACTAAACACTGTTTGTGGGGGTGGGGGGGGGCAAATACTGACCACAACTAAGCCAGAGGGCCGGCTGTACACAGACCCTGACGTGTATGTTTGACAAACTGAGGCAGAGCTCCACTTGCTGAGGTGACGAGTGTAGCGCTGTGTGTGTGTGTGTGTGTGTGTGTGTGTGTGTGTGTGTGTGTGTGTGTGTGTGTGTGTGTGTGTGTGTGTGTGTGTGTGTGTGTGTGTGTGTGTGTGTGTGTGTGTGTGTGTGTGTGTGTGTGTGTGTGTGTGTGTGTGTGTGTGTGTGTGTGTGTGTGTGTGTGTGTGTGTGTGTGTGTGTGTGTGTGTGTTTTACCCAGCGCTGCTGCGTCGTGCCTTCCCCAGAAAGCCGTTTGCGGTTGGGGTGGAGCACTGTGGTCGTGGAGAGGCTGCTGCGATGCTGCTTCTACCCGAGCTGATGAATTGACCCCCCCCCCCCCCCCTTTTTAAATTTGTTATGCTCCTGTAACGCATAACTGGAGGTAACCAAAAACGGGAGCCGTGACCTTCGTGCAGCCCCCGATGACCACGTCACGGGTGAGGCACTACGCAGCAAAGGCTGATGGGTAGTGATGAGCAAACACACTTAAAGAGGCCGGCGGAGACTTTAATCCGAGTGACTTATCTCACATTACACACATTTAACCCTCCTGTTACCTTTACATTTACTAACATATTTTACCCTCGGGGTCAATTTGACCCCACCCCATAAATTAAAACAAAATGAAATGAGAATTAATATTGTTTCCCAAGTTGATGTGTGAGGTTTGTTTGTTTTTTTGAAAAACCCTATAAGCCCCTTAATATAAATATATAAAAAAGTTGATATTTCTTATATGTTTGACGCAGTGAAAAACAGCCTGGGGTCAAATTGACCCTAAAGGCAACAGGAGGGTTAAGCCGACGCAGACCCATGATGGATGACCTTAACATGACCTCTAAGACTCATAATCAACCTTTCCGGTCGGGACACATTTTCTTTAGGGTTTGTCGGAATCAACAAAGCACCATATTTGGGCAAATAGCCCCCTTTGGCGAAAGGATTTCTTCTGGATTGTCCAACACGGCGGAGTCGGAAACATCCTCAGAAACAAGCCGGTCATCTTCAGGAACGTTTTTTTTTTTTGCGGCAGGTTTTCCCGCTCTTTTTGTCTAAAAGATATTTCCCCGTGGGAAGTCAAACCGACCGAACCCTCTTGAATTACTCCACGCTCGTTATCGACGGCCGCCCGCGTGCCGTTTGTCGCTCCCAGCTGCTCGTCCTTTGTGCCGTGTGCTTTTCTCCCGATGCGCGCATCCTGTTTCTTCGCCCCCCCCCCCACTCGACTATCGATAGATCTGAGCAGACATCAGCTCGAATTTAAAAAAAGGTTTTAAGAGGGGACCGGATGCACTCGTAAGTGTGGGGTGGGGGGGGGGGGGGGGGGGGGAGAGGAAGGGCGGTCGCTTGTGACCGGTTATATACGAGAAGATGCTTATTATCTTGATGCAGAGGAGACACAGAGGGGTCGCCCCCCCCAGTTGCGGTTGTTCCTTTGCAAAGTCGACTCTTGATGGACCGAAGGTGGCTCCGAGGTTCGGGCCTCGCTCGCGTTTGGGTCCTCGAGCTCCACCGGCTTCTGCCGGGCGAGGGCCCCCTAATGGGAGTTTAGGTGTGGACGTCATGTGGGCACAATCTGGACCAATCATCTTTTGATTTGAGGGGCTTTGTCGAGCGCTTTGTTTCACTGTGCGGGCCTGTGGGACGTTTTTTTGCACACGGCCTGTGTGAGTATGCGCGCGTACGTCCCAGAACTTCTCGCATTATATTTTTCCCCACCGGCATTAACTGGTCAGAGCAGCCAGCAGCGCGACTCAGGTGCGCGTGCCGGGTCTCTTCTAGAAACTCAAAGTCGTGCATCATTACCTTTGCATTGGAAATGCGGAAGGTTATGTTTTGATCTCTGTGGATTTATTTGTATGTGTGTTATTTGCATAAGTCAAAAAGTATTAAACTGAATCGCATGGAATTTGGTGGGATGATTGGTTATTATCCGGGGACCATTTGATTACATTTTGGGGTCAACGGTCAATGTCATGAAAAGGTCAACATCTTCTTTATACCAATTTTTATCCAATTGGCTTGCAACTAATCCCAAACTGTGGCCCGTTCTAGTTTATTTATTTATTCCGCCCCTAATGTGTCGCACGTTCGATGCAAAAATAGCCGTCGACGTGAGCTTCAGACTGTATATTATCGTCACACCGGCAGCACTACTGCAGTTTCAGTGTCTGCGTCCGTGGAGATACAGGCGCTGACGTGTTCTCAATGCGGCGTTTTAGAAAATGCCACGACTCGCTCGGCTCCCATGACTGATTTGATGGACCATTTTTATTATTTACACGTCGGCGCACTCTTCCTAACAGTCGTAAAACAAAACCTAAAAAAAAACATAAACTTGATAATTGGCATTTAAATGAAACCGTCTGGAACTGAGCGATTGAAACTGTCCGCTCTCGTGAAATGAAGTCAAATATCGGTTCCGTCATAGACCGACGACACGCTATGTACCAGCGTCAACGCCTCGGCACGAGCAGGCAGGGTGGCGTTGGACACCGGTCCCTGAATGTTAGCGTCAAAGCCGCGTGCCCACAGTTGTGAAGAGGATATTAAAGACGCACATCATCATTTTGTATTAATCTGACACAGTTAGGCAGCCGTGGTTGCCTCGATATTCATTAGAATAAAACTCTTCCACATAACAACCGAGAAAGTGAAGGGTCAAGGGCGTGCGTTTATCCATGGTGTGTTGCACAGATATAATGATGGCTGGAGCGCAGTAGCTCGTGGAGATTGTGTTTGGCCATCCAACAAAGCAGCGATGTGTGAAGAAACCCGTTTAGAAGCCAAATAGTAGGAATATTGTTTTCTAATTTATTTACTTTTAAGAAATGGCACCCATTTTTTAAATTTTTTTAAATTTGCATTTCACTTTCAGCATCAATTTCAGGTTATGCTTGTTTTGTCGGAAAGGAGAATAACTTTTTGCTTTTCGTAGGGAACTCCGTAGCCATTTTTTTCCGTTAAGTGTACCAAAGCAACTCTCGCTTGCCGTGTCGAGTACAATTTGTTATTCAAACCAACACACACGAAAAAAAAGAAGTTTATTTGTGGAACACATGGAAATCAGACCTTCGTGGTGCACTGAGCCGAGCAGCCGCCGGCTTTCTGCTAAAGCAATCCCGTTCGCTATAAAACACAGAATCAAGAAAAGCGGTACTCCACATCGGACTGTATCGGCCTTTTGTGCTCCACTGAGTTGTGTTCATCACATAATTTCTCAGATAATTAAGCGGAGCACAAAAGGCTGCAGCGTTGGACAATGGAGTGAGGATGGAGAAAGGTAGTTTGATTTATTTTTTCAGAAGAAGCAGCGTGACCCGGCTAAGTGGCCAAGGCATTCTGGACTTCCCTGAGGGGGGAAGGCACATCAAAGCCGCTCCATCACCCCCGTCACCCAATTGCATGTATTATGTATATTTGCGATACACTCCTGATTGCCTAATATAATACTCTTTGTTGTTGGGGACAACAACATTCTTTTGCTTTTTTTGTTTTGTTTTTGAGGAATGTTGTAACCTCTTTTTTTTTTTACTTTCATTCACTAAAGATGTGTGTTCGTCAGAGGAAAAAGGGGAAGGGGTTAATGCACACGCCAGAGCAGATTAGCATCAGTGCGTGAATGCAATGGTACAGTCAATGCTACACACACACACACACACACACACACACACACACACACACACACACACACACACACACACACACACACACACACACACACACACACACACACACACACACACACACACACACACACTCGTATTAACAGTACAAAGGGCAGGACAAGGCCTCTGTTAAGCCACTAGGACTCGGCTTTTCGCAGTTGATTGGGCAACTCATTGGCAGAAATGCTACGCTACGCTCCTCGTTATTGATCATCTCTAAATTTGTTTTTATCCGTTTTATATTGCAGTGAAAAACATCTCCAACCTCTGTATTTATTCAAGTGTCTCCCGAAAACCTACATTTTACAATATTACTCGTTTTTACTGAAATGACACTTGAACACACCATTTAGCGAGCAGAACTTTACGGCCCATCCAGCGTACATCAGTCAAAATATCCAAACATGTCTTATTTTGGCTTCACGTACAGAAGAACGACTTGAGTTGCTATGGTTTTGGCTCTTACCCACCACCCAGCTTGTTCCAGACCAGCCTTGTTTCCCCTCTCAAAAGTATTTCACCTCGCATCTCGTCATCTACTGAGTATTAAAGTTCAAATACAACCTTTTGAAAAGCATTCTCCAGTATCCTTGAGGAAATGCCACACGGCACAAGGCTTAGTCTAGCCACGGTGTGCTTTTAATTTCTCTCAACACTATCTCAGGCAGGCTTTACAAACATATGCATAGGAGCAGACAGCCGCACAAAGGCTTCACGTCACCGCCGCCCGTCGTGCGCGTATCACCCCCCGAAAACATGGCTTGTGTCATGATGTGGCTGTACATTGTATTCGCCTGGGATTAGGCTAACCTCATCAATAATGCAGGCCACATGGAGTAGCGGTGGAAAACGCTCTTTTCTTGTTTTATAAGCGCCACGTCTGCGCCGAGGCCTTGTGCTTTTGCACCAAATACTCTGCCCCGCGAATGGGATCGAATCATCGCCCGGCTAATTACCTTCGCATTGAAGGTAATGTTTTGATCGCCATAATTTGTATGCGCGCATTAGATTTTGGGATTGATCGGGTCAAGGTCATGAAAAGGCCAACATCTTTTTACCATAGCGTGGTAATTTTTTTTCCAATTGGCATGCAACTAATACCAAAATGCTTATAATTCAATGTGTTTATATGTTTATTTATTGTTTCTCAGTAGAACCGTGTACCACGCCGCATTCCTGCATTGAGATATCGCCTAACACGGCAAGTGCATTCTAACTCTAGTTTCTCAAAGTATGATCAAACTGACTTCATCTGATTACTGTAAACGAAGAAGCTGTAAATATCTAGCTATGGTAGTTTTGCACCAAAGTTGGCGGCCCCTTGTGGACGAAAGAGGTAGTGTTTAGGGATGCACCGATCTGATCGGCGCCGATCCATATCGGCCGATATTGCCATGATCGGTTTTGATCGGCGTTCTCAAAACGGCCGATCATAACCGATCGATCAGATGACGTCACATCTGCGAGAAATACTATCAGAGACGTTTCAGTCGCGTGCATAACTGAGACGGAGCGCCCGCCGAGTGCCGCAGAGTGAGAGGTCCGCGAGGGGATCCTCCCGCAGCGAGCGGCGCCCCGTCCCCCGAGCTGAACCTCTGGGTCAACTCACCGACACTCACATGTCTGACCCTATAGACTGATGCTCACGCTACACGTGTTCGATCAGGAGCGCGCGAAGGTTATGATAAAGTTACCCGCTAACTTTATGGAAACCCTTGCGCGCTCCTGATCGAGTGCTGTTAGCGGAAGGATTCACGCAGCGCCGCCGCTCCCATAACGCGCTAGCGCTGCGCGTAGGGCACCACGTCCTGGGGGTGGGGCACCACAAAATAGGCAACTAAAACACCCCTGTCAGTTATAATAATTATAACGGCGATATTATTTCAGTCTACGGCTCCGTGCTGCGCGCGCGGACACATCCGCGTTTAGCACAGGTGAGCACCCCCCCGTCCTCGTTGACAACACTCGCCGCGAGTCACTTTCCTATCTCAGAGGAGGCATTATGAAGGAGTTATGCGTAGGGCACCAACATGGCTAGCAACGGTACTGGATTCACGTGACACAACATCAGGTTTTGCAAAGATAGCGGAAAGAGCCACGTGAAACAACATCCGTTTTTCAAAATAAGATGTCGACAAATCATACACTAACATATACAAGAAAACAATGAACTGATTTTGTATATTAATAGATCGTTTCTGAGATTTAGCTTGAATTATGCTAACATTAAAACATTGTTACTGTACCAAGGAAGAGTTTATAAAAATAAGTCAGACTTTTGTATGTTAAAAAGAGTCCTGTATATAGATTTCCCCAAGAGTTCCAGGAAATGAATAATGCAGATGTGTTCCATACATATCTGGAATCAATCCCCTACAATAGCAATCAAACAATTGTAATGTATCAATTAGGACAGTTTTCAAAGTAAAAGTCCTAAATGTTTAAAGAAATCTGTAATGTCTTTAATGTTTAAGGTGCTTTAGATGTGTATTTCCTCATAGTCCTAGGCAATAATGCTACACAATAAATAGAATGCTTCAATCGACGCCGTGATCGGTATTATGGGATCGGCAGATACTATTTCAGTGATCGGTGATCGGTGATCGGTATTATCGGTGATCGGCTGACACTGATTTCAGTGATCGGTGATCGGTGATCGGCCCAAAAAACCTGATCGGTGCATCTCTAGTAGTGTTGAAAGCGCTGGAATCCAGGCAATACGAGGCCCTGCTATCCGGTATCACCGACGGCGAGCTTTAGGAATTGATCTCTCTGATTGTCTTGTTTAATTATTTAGGTCATGGAGAGAAATCATTATTGATTGGTTTCATAACCAGTTGAAAGTTGGTTGAACTGAGAAAAATACGATTTGTCAAGTATTTAATTCACGCAGGTGTATCGACGATTATGACTTTCCATATGGTAATGTTAAATAGAATATCTAGTTGTGAAATACCCCCAATAATATAAGCTCTATGGTAATATATACGTCATAATAAAGATATGAATTTTGGGCCATATCGCCAAGCCCTACCCTGAAACAACATACTTTTCCCTTAAACCGTTGAATGTCTGAAATGATTCGGTTCCTCGGAGATGTGGCTAAAAAGGAGGAACAAGATTAGGAACAATAAAGTGCCTCTTAGTGCGCCGTCCTGGGCGAGCGCACTTCCACGCATTTGACCCCGTGGAGTGCGGTATTGTCCGTACTAAGGTGACTCACGGCGAAGAGTTCAAGCCCCGGTCATCGGAGAGACTTCCTCAATTAGCTACAAAAGCTCCTGACTACATGCCCTTTGTAACGGCGCTTCCAGCCCCTCGCTTCCTGTTAGGAAGTTTGAGAATGGAGCGAACAGCCTTTTAGTCATGGACCGGATTATTACCTTTGCATTATGTTTTGATCGTTGTGTATTTATTTATTTATTTATGCGCGTGTTATTTGCGCGTTGTCGACCTGTTACAATGGTAGGGAAAACGCTGGTTATGTTTTGATCGCCATTTATTTATTTGTATGAGTGTTACTCACACAACTCCAAAAGTATTAAACCAAATCGCATGACATTTGTTGGGATGATTGGTTATTATCCGGGGACCATTTGATTCGATTTTGGGATTGATCGAGTCAAAGGTCAAGGTCATGAAAAGGTACCAAAAAAGTGTCTGCGGCGAAGGTATGCGCTCTACCAAGTGCCTGTTCTAGTTATGAATTGAATCGAATAGTTCGGCCATTATTGTCGCCGATGTTGAGTCGTTATCGGCCTGATGATCCTTCCGCGAACCATCGCTGACCACGAATTAGTGTGATCCGGTTAGTTAAGAAGAAATTCCGTTGGTAGTGGTAACGCCTAACATTAAAATGGACAAATACACACACACACACACACACACACACACACACACACACACACACACACACACACACACACACACACACACACACTGCTTTAAAATTTCTAAAGGTTTCAAAAACATTTTTTTTAGAGCTTATAGAGATGTGACAGTGGATCTAAACAAGATTCAGAGAAGAGGGGGTGGGTGGTGGTGGTATGGAGGGGGGTGCTGAGAGCAGAGCGTAGCAGGTGCTGCCGGCCCATGGGGCATATTTGTGTACTCTGTTCACTCAGTGGGAACATTTTAATTTGATCCCTTTTTGTTTCTATAAAACAGGTCAGGATTTGTTCTGGCCCTGGGTGATTTGTGTCGGCGCTCGTAGAGACGCCGCAGCGACGCGGCGTCACGCGCTTTCACAACCGATCTTGTAAAACACACCCAGGCTGCATTTTAAAAGATTAGCGTGAAATCTCTCGACACAGTGCTGCGTAGAATCGGAAAGAAAAGGTTCAGCCACCTGCGAGACTCTTAACCCCCCTGTTACCTTTTAAATGTACTAACATCCTTTACCCGTGGGTTCAATTTGACCACAGCAATTAAAACCTACAGGAAATTATTAGAATTAATATTCTTTCCCTAGTTTAAGTGTCAGGTACTTTATGTTTGTTTGTTGACTACCTAAATATCCCTTTAGATAAATACAAAAGTTGATATATCTTGGATGTTTGACACAGTGAAAAACAGCTAAACATTGAATTGGGTCAAATTGACCTCAAAGGTAATGGGAGGGTTACGATCACATGCTGTAATTCACAGGCAGGACATGGGGAGGCATGTCTCACCTGGAGCACACAACATGCCTTTATTTATTTTTTTAATGACGTCTTGCCACGCACAACAAACACTCGACCACCGCATTCACTTTAACACAAGTTACCATTCATTGCTGAGAAGTGCTCTGGACAAGTCTTTACGTTTCTGGAATTTCTTAGCCCGCATTTACGACAGATAGCGACCGTGTTGTTTTCTTTTTTCCGGAGTGGAAAGTCTGCGTGCGCCTCGGTGGAATGTTCTCTGTTGTCTGTCTCTACGCGTCTGAATTTGCAGGCCGTCCGCTCCGCACAAAAACAAATGGGACTTCCTAGATTTGACTCCTCAGAACCAACATTTTGCATCGAGTAAAACGAAAGAGAGGTTTGCGTTGACAGTGTCTAGTCATGTTGTCTTTTCCTATAAAAAAAAACTACAAAGATATTTGTGAATATGGTTGTCCCTTGGCGTTTCCGCTGGTTCGATCCCCGCTCTCCCCATTAGATGCGAGTCAAAGTGTCCTTGAGCAAGGCACTGAACCCCCAGTTGCTCCCCGGGTGCATCGCTGCAGCCCACTGCTCCTTGATGACTAAGGATGGGTTAAATGCAGAGAACACGTGTCGTTGTACTCTGTGCAATGACAATAATTTGAATCCAATCCAATATTTCGTGAAGTGTTTTACGAGCTGCTCCAAGACTACATCTCCTTTCTGTTTTAGATGTCGACGGTAATGTGCTTCTAGCTACACCATCGCGTGTATCCAAATCAGCGCCTAATTTGTAATCGGTCGATCTAATCAAGCATTGTGTTTCATTTGTCGATTGTAACCTTGCGATTCATTTATCAATCGCAAATAAACTAATTAGCTCCTCGTAGGGCGCAGCAGCCCTTTCCCCCGAACCGAAGAATCCGTGCGTTTGTTTTTTTTAACGAAGCACTTCAAGCGATCATCGTGACGCGGGTCGATGTCATCGCTGAAGTAACAAGCGGTGGCAGATAAGCAACTGTGTTTTTGCAAGAGTACTGATTGAACACGTTTAACCCCCGACCGCCCGCCACGTTCTTTGAAGCCCCTTCACTCGCCCCGCCATGCCTCGAGGGAACGGTAAATGCGTGCGACGGCTGAATCGCGACGTTCCAACGAGCGTCGACTTCTTTTTGTAATCTATTACTTGCGTCCACAACCCCTCAGCCACAATCCAAATGGTGTGGTATAAGAAGAATGTTCATAGAGATGTAATTGCAGTGTGTTGGACTCCTCGCTTTGGAGCCGTTGTGTTTCTTCATTGAATGTGATTATGTAACTGTGTCACGCTGTTGGTTCTTCATACGCATGACGTCTGTTCTTCTGTCCATCCTGGAGAGGGATCCTCCTCTGTCGCTCTCCTGAAGGGTTCTTACCTCTTTTTTTCCCGCCGTGAAAGTTTTTTTTTCCCATCTCTTGGGAGTTTATCCTGATCCGATGTGAGGTCAAAGGTCAGGGATGTCGTACGTGTACAGATTGTAAAGCCCTCTGAGCCGGGGTTCGTACGGTCATGGAAAACCTGGAGAAGTCATGGCATTTTAAAATGGGTCATTTCCAGGCCTGGAAAAGTCCTGGAAAAAACTTAAATTATAAAAGTTTGGGAAAAGTCATGGAAATGTGTTATAATCATATGTTCATTTACGCCGAGTTTGAAATAATTAATATGTTTTTTTTATAGAAAAACGCTCAAAATATAAGCCGGCGTACGCAATCAATACGTACAATGTTCTAAATTGTTCATGTTTTTACCGAGATCTCAATTTGGTCATGGAAATTTGTTTTAAAGTCATGGAAAATTCATCGATCAGAATGTATAAGAACCCTGTCTGAGGCAAATTTGGGCGTTACAAAATATACTTTATTGAAATAGTTTTGTGGGGGGGAGGAGAAGTTTCTCAGTTGTCAGCACAACTCTGTCTCTTAGCCTCTGGGCTCGGGATCCCCGCCGGCAGTCCAACGGCTCTCTCTCTCTCTCTCTCTCTCTCTCTCGCAAACTCAGAATCTCGTGCTCCTCGTTGCTCGGGCGGTTGAGAGAACCCCCCACCCCCCACCCCGGCTCCGGAAACTTCTCACTCCGACATGGCGGTGATGAAAGATGTGCCTAAATCAGGACGCGTGAGTTCTCGGCACCGCCGGAATCTTACACGCCTCCGACGTGCCGAACTTCATTAGCAGCTTTCGCTCGTCAATCTAACAAGTGATCAGATAGTTTCAGCTTTAATGTGGCTCCGGGAACAAACTAAACAAAACTACAGAGACATTTTTTTATAAACAAATACGAAAACTCAAAAATCACACATTTTTCACGAGTCCTGATGTGCCTGTGAAATTTCCCTTTTTTGAGGAAAGAGGTGTGCGGCCAGTCGATGTTTGTTTGGAGAGAAAAATAATCCTTTAGTCATAGCGAGGACCCTAACAATTCCATAAAGACATGCATGTCCCGTCGAGTGTCTTTATTCACCGGGAGACAACCAGGCTTTCGTGTTGACATTTTTTTTTAACAAGAAACAGGCGTTTTAATGAATATTTCCGCCTCCAGCTTAACGCGCCGAGAAAAGAAACGGAGACGTGAAAACTCACAGGGAGTGAGTAAACGACTGCACTCAACAGATGCACATGAAGGCAGTGTCGAGCATTAGCATATGTACATCAAATTAGCAAACCCTCCGATAGGTGGGATTTGTGTATGTAGACAGGGCTCCAGACTAACTTTTTTTACTAGGAGCACAGTGGCCCCTAACTTAAAATGTTAGGGGCGCAAGCAGGAAATTTAGGCGCGCACACTATAAATCGATATCCATCATTAAAAATGTAGGACTAATTGATACATTAAGATTGTTTGATTGCTATTGTAGGGGATTTCAGATATGTATGGAACACATCTGCATCATTCATTTCCTGGAACTCTTCTGGAAATCCAATTACAGAACTTTTCTTAACATATAAAAGTCAGCCTTTTTTTATAAACTCTTCCTTTGTACAGTAACATTTTTTTTATGGTAGCATAATTTAAGCTAAATCTCAGAAACGATCTATAAAGATACAAAATCAGTTAATTGTTAACTTGTATATGTTAGTGTATGATTTGTCGACATCTTATTTTGAAAAACGGATGTTTCACGTAAGTCCTTCCGCTAACTTTATCAAACCCCTCGCGCGCTCCCGATGGAATGAACATCAGCGCGGCTCAGGCCAGCCTTCTTCTTCGTCTCCTTTCTTCTTCGTCATTCGGGCATTACCGCTAACTATAGTGGGCTGAAGTATAGAACAAGTTTGTCAGCAACAAAAATATTTAATAAAAAGAAAAAAAATCTGCTAATTTACTGGTCGCGCATGCGCAAGTTGATTGATGAAACATTTACTCTCACCGTGTCTAATTTTAGGCGCAAAATGCGACCATTCGGTCGCAGTCTGGAGCCCTGGTAGAGGAAATGTCACATTTTCTATATCAACGTCGATCGAAGAAAAAATCCAGAGAAGTGAAAATAGTGAAAGATATAAAGTCAATGCAGCATTTCTTTCTGTAAAAATAATTCAGAAGTGAAAAGAGTGAAAGATATAAAGTCAATGGAGCATTTCTTTCTGTTAAAAGTCAGGGAAGCATCGTGCGGACGCACATAGCGCCCTCGACCATGATAATGACTTCATCATGCAAGCCTTTCTCTTTTTTTTCTTGCCACCTCTTGCTATTAAGTCTATTATTAGAATACCAGCCTCAGCATTTCACCACTTATGGACATGCATTTTGAAGTGTCCTTATTTTGGAAAGTTATACACCCTTTAGTGCTGAAAAAAGGCGAACAATCGTTGTTCAAAGTCATAGTGCGTATCCTTATTTGTGTTTCATGACTAATATAGAGCAGAAGACCTGTGGGTTGAATGCAGACCGACTGTGTTCACCAGGGTGATCGTCTATCAATTAAGGGAAACTATTGATCGCTGTCGTAACCCGATGACCTAAATGGAGAGTAGAGGGTGTGCTGTCAGGCGGACGGGGCCCAAACAACACACATACACTACAGTTCAAAAGTTTGGGGTCACTTGGAAAAAAGAAAAAGAAACACTGTTTGTGGCATTAAATTAATCAGAAATACACTCTCTACATAATTAATGTGGTAAATGACTATTCTCTGTTTTTTAATGAAGTCTCTACAGAGGTGTATAGAGGCCCATCTCCATGTTCTAGTGGTACATTGTGGTATTGCCTTAGAAGACGAGCAGAGGGTTACAACCCCCTTGAAACCCTTTTTTATTTTTTTATAACTTTTTATTTAGCATTTTCCACAAACAGATTATTCCTTGACGTTGAAACCCTTTTTATGTGAGCGCAGCTGAAAACAGTTATGCTGGTGAGAGAAGCTCTAAAACTGGCCTTCCTTTGAGCCACAAGTTTGAAGAACAACATTAATATTTACAATGAAAATCGTTATTTCTAACCTTGTCAATGTCTTGACTATATTTTGTATTAATCTTGTATTCATTTAATAAATAAAAGTGTGAGATTTCATGGAAAACACAACTGTAGTGTCCATGCACACGCAAGTGCTGCCTTTTCCTGAAATGGCCCTTTGAAAGTCTGGGAACACTTTCAGCAGCACTCAGTTTGTTTGGGACTCGAAGCGCCCGATTGAGCCGCTTCTCTTTACACTACGATTTAAATTACACTTTTGGCAGCTCGCTGAGCCGCTTGTCTCGGTCGTATTATACACAGCTATTACTTAAGTGAGCGCGGGTCAGAGCCGCAGCGGGGAGCTTCTGTTGCGGATATTCCTCTGTTGCTGACGTGGTTTTGTAAAAAAAGAAGAAGAAGAAGAGAGACAGGCGGTAGAATTAGGATGCAAAACTCTGACGCCATGGCAGGGCGTCCTCGTGTGACTTGTTGGGCTGCGAGTACCTTTCTCATTACCTTCGCGTTGAAATGAAAAAGGGTTTGAGACGCCTTTTATTATTATTTCTTTGTTCTTATCAACCTTAAAAAAACAACGACAACAACAACAAAAAAGGCCCCTGTGTCTTTTTAAAAAGAATAAATAGCCGTGTTTACCAAGGGGTCATATCTGCATGTCAGGTTCTCCTCCTCCTCCTCCTCCTCCTCCTCCTCCTCCACCACCAGTGTCGTGATCATCCCGCTGCAGCTTCTTTTTTTTTTTTTTGTTGCGTGCTGCATTTGCCACGGACGTCTTGATTTTCGTTCATGACCTCGGAGGACAAAGCGGGTTTTCCGTTAATCATTTGAACAACATCCGGGCACAAAGAGGACGAGGGGAAAGACGTCCGTCCGTCTGTCCTGGAGGGCGGTTGGGCCGTAATCGGACCGTGAATAAGACGTGGCTCGGAGGATGTGGGATGCTTGGCCAAGCGAGTGCGTGCGTGTGCGTGTGCGTGTGTGTGTGTGAGCCCATTTCAATAAGGTGCAGGGGGAGGGGAAGAGGTGGAATCTGCCATATGGGTGAGAGAGGAAGACAAAAGGGAGATATGGAAGGGAAGGAGAGCAGGAAGGAGACGAGGGGGGGAGACGAGGCGTCCCACGTCAACTCACTTGACGCTCCCTGCTGGCCCTGGGGATGCTGACGGCACAGTTTTGTTGATTCATCCCCCCCACCATCTCTCTCTTCAACCAGCCCCCCACACACACCATTTTTTTCAGTTTCCACTCCCGTTGCCCTTGCGTCGGCGCTCTGTTCGTGAGCCTCGCCGCTCTCCCTCGCTCGTCCTCCAGCGTGACTTTGCGAGCGCAGAGTTTCCTCCCCGTAAGACTGGCAGGTCTGCTACTGCATATGCCCGGCGACAGGCAGCGTCTCTATCATCAGCGGGAACTCTTTCCCACCAGGTGTGCGAGCTGACGGGGGAAGTCCGCGTGCCACGGGGCTGCACGGGGGGAAGGAAAGGACGGGCTCCAAAACATGGAAGCTGATGGTTGAAATCGCTCCGAGTGTGGAGTGATCCTTCTCGCAGGCGGTGCTCCCTCATTCACTGGCTTGATTATACACATGCTAATAAACTGCCACTGAACCCCCCCCCCCCCCCCCCCCCCCCCCTGTTTTAGCACCAATCATTGTTTGCTTGAAAACCCTCCATCACAGTGTTCATCGTAATAGAAAATTGGGGATGTGTATGAATCGCAAATGAATCGTAAGAAGCTGCCACTGCTCTGATCAGTCGCCGCCTGTAACTACGCACGCGGTGGGCGGCGTGTCGATGCAGTCGGGTGTTCCTCCAACGTGACCGCGGCGGCTCCCGAGAAGGCGGCGTGGCGCGTACGTGCCGCAGTAGCATCGCGTCCGGCAGACCCGGAGAGCATTTCAAGGCCAAACGGACGGCACCGCAGGCTTCTCTCTCACTCTGGGATCCATGTTCACGCCCCGCCGCCCACAGGCTTTTGCCAATAGTTTGATTGATTGAGAGGCGGTCAACGTCTCGATCCTCGAACCAAAGATAAGAACACACTTTTTCACGATGTGTCCAACAAAAAACCCCTGGAAGGAACAAATGGAAGACATAAAAACGTGTGAAGCGAGGGGTCAGAAAGAGTTGATTATTACTCACAAATAAGTTAACTTGAGAAAAAGTTAATCTCTAACCACACAGTGGCAAGTGAGCCTGACAATCTTTTTTTATTTAAATAAAAATTTGAATGATTTTTTTTTGTATTATTATTATTATTTTTTTCATTGTCTAATTGTTTGTATAGTTTGTCGTTATGTAATTTGTATTTATTCCTTGTTTTTGATTGTCTGGTGTAACTTATAAAAACTTAAAATAAAATGATTGAAATTAATAAAATGTAATGTCTAATCTGCGACGAAGTGAAGCGACGGTACAAAACAACTGACGCCGTTAGCCGGCATCACTTTGACCCCGCGGTGGTTTTCATGTGCCTTTTTTATTACGCCGTGAAGGAAAGGCAGCGGCGCCGTGCAGCTTTTATTGAAGCTTCCTCCTTTTTAATGACTGCGCCCCATGAAATGCCCAAGTTGGCTCGCCAGCTTTACAGCTATTATAACTTGGTAATTATGCTCTCTGGTTCTCAGACGAGTTGAGTGCAGTTTCTATTTCATTCAGTGGACGTGTGAGGAGAAGGAGTAGCAAACGCATGACGCAGACGTACTGCAGTCTGGAGGGCTCCCGACAAATGGATGCAAAAGGCAGAACATACATTACATGCGTCTTGCGCCCTTTCTTTGTACTCAAACTATCTATTTGCAGATGCCAGCGGAGGGGGAAACCTTCTATATTTAACATCTTCCAGCTCATTGTTTTGGTTTTACTTACCTTGCTTTCTACAAAAAAGACAAAACCCTCTGAACTCATTGTAGTGGCGGGCGGCAGCGGAGCGCGATAGCCAGCTAACGGGCTAACAGAGGGGAGGACAGAGGGGAGGACAGAGGGGAGGACAGAGGAGAGGACAGAGGAGACCGTGGGCAACGAACGAGAGCCGGACAGCAGATGAATATTGTCATGATAATTATCTGATTTATTTCATCATAATAAGCATTTTTGCTTCTACCTTTTCCTTTTCAGTCTTTCTGTTTTGTATATATATATATATGTGTATGTATGATGATGATGTATGATGATGTTGTTGTTGTTTTGTACTACAGATTGTAAATCCAGGTGATTTATACAGTCAAGGAGACACTATGCAAAGGTGTTTTTTTCTTCCTTTTCTTTCTGGGTCATCCAACCAATTGCCAACCTGGGTCAGGTAATCCAGAGGTCACCCACTCCTTCCCAACCCCCACCCACCCGTCGCCCTGTAAGCGGTTCTCCTCTTTGCCAAACGCAAGGTGCACATTGACGCTCGAACACTGCCCACATGAAACACATAAAAAATGCAGATGCTTCGCAGGTCCGTTCATAAATCATGTATGCTTCGCTTCTGGGTAAATTTCTCTCCCTCTACTCGAAACGCACAATTATTAGCATCCCAGGTGACTTAGTTCATGTAAACCAAGGAGGGAAATCACACAGGAACTGAATCAGTGTCTGTATGCGTTTCATTTATTTTAATTAATAAAAAGCAGAGGAGAAGAAGAAGAGCAGTATCTAGCATGTTTAATGCATACCCATCTACAAGGTCCCGTCGGTATGTTTTCCTAGGGGTCGTCCGATCCCAGTGGACCCCACTGATGTCGTGCCACTGTACAACTGGCCTTTCAGCCTCTCAGTGATTGAAGTCTAGAAAAAATAAATAAAGGGAATGGCATTTTCAAGGGGCTTGGCTTGTGTCATTGAGCTTCAAGTGTTGTTGCTGCAGCAGCAGCAGCATCTCTCAGGGCTGTAAGAACCACAAATTACGGTTCTTGCTACGAGTAAATCAGAGCTAGCTTCGGTACTTAAGAGTCTGCATGAGGCAAACAAGCACTTGAGATTTTTCCAAACATTGGTTGGGACTAACTGCTGCTGAGGAGAGAGATCGGCTTTGATTACTGTATATTACTGATGGGGCTTTGGTTCTGAATAGCAGCGATGCTTACAAATGTGTTTCCGAACTGTTTCTTTTTCTGTATCTCCTCGTTTGGCAAAGAACAAGGTGGAGGCAGGTGACGGTGGAGCTTCTTGCAAAAAGGTTCAGGTATTAAAAGCAACACATATCTGTCTCGGGGTATGGTGTGCACCCGTGTAATAAATACTATAAAAACAGATAGGAGCATCATTTTTTTTTTTACGCCCTTCAAAATAAAAGCTGAAATTCCTGCGGTCACATGTGTCCTAGAATTTGGTGTAAAAACACTTGATATTTTCCTTGAATTTAACCCTTCTTTTACCTTTTTAAATTTACTAACATCTTTTTACCCTTGGAGTCAATTTGACCCCAGCAAGTAAAACCTCCAGAAAATGATTAGAATTAATATGGTTTCCCAAGTTTAAGTGTCACTTTGCGTATGTTTGTTGACTACCTAAATAGCCCTTTAAATCAATAAAAAAGTTGATATTTTTCTTATATGTTTTACACCTGGGGTCAAATGTACACATTTCTAAGTTGTGTTCAGGACAGTGAAAACATCTCATCATGTGAATTCTGGGTTCTCCCAGTTGTCCCCAATAAATAAGGAAAAGTCATGAAATATGAAGCAAAAAATTATGCAATCGTTTGTTTAGAGACGTTAAACGTTGAATGGGGTCAAATTGACCCCAAAGGTAACAGGAGGGTTAGAGTCTTTACGGTAGGCAGCATGGTTAAAAACATCGAAAACAATTTCTCTGGGAACATCCCTGATGCTCACGCTGGCCTGGCTGCATGCGAGCTGTCAGAGGTAGAAACTTGACCTGCAGAGGATAACGTCCTGTTCCCCCCGCCTGCACCTCCTCGGCATCCTCGGCTGTCTGGCGTTGGCCGGGCCAAGAACGGGTAATCCCTCCAGAATTTTGGAATTAATCTGTCGCTGATATCTCATCCAGCGCTGCATGCAGAGGGTCGAGCTCCTCACAGTCTCCTTCGCTGCCAGCTGCTTCATTTTTCTGTGTTAGAAACGCTGGTGGATGATGGTAACGGCCTCTTTTTTATGCAATTCAGACTTTTGGAGTTTATTATTTTGCCTACACCAATCAGTAGGGAGCGACTTGTCTATCTTGCCATCGGTTTTGTTTTATTTTGCCTGCCAAGTTGGGATACCACCTCCGTGAACTCATTCTTGTGGCCATATTTCTGTCACTATTTTCCATTGATGTTCATCTGACCAGCAATAAGTGGAAGTTGGCAAAAAAAGAAGAAACCCAAACCCACTTCGATTGCTGTAATAAATCAGAGATTATCGCAGCGATTCCGATGCCTGGAACGAAGCCGTCCTAACCCAACGTTGGTTCGTGCAAGGATAACTGAAGCCTCCTTTTCCTTTTTTTAAAACGTCTTGTTATCCAAGTTACGTTATACATGTTGGCTTTGACAACAAGGCCTTCTCTGTGCTCTGCAGTTTGCAAAAAAAATAAAAAGACCAAACGAAGTAGCCATCCCATTCTGGCCAGAAGTCAAACTACCTTCCACAACCCATGAATCAAATGAAATAGTCGGACCGCTTCAGCATCTTCTACCACCTGCATCTGTCCAACCTTTGTGTACGATATAGCGTCCCTGCAGAAACAGCTAGGGTCAGCTAAAACCAGCTCATTAATTCCCAACTTTAGTTTTTGCCTCTTAGATGCGGGGATGTTAACTTTCAGACTCTGTAGCCAGAGTACCGTTTCATGTTGGCCTCTGACGGACTAGATGGCCGCTGCTGCTTAGTATCATCCTGTTGCAGATGCAAAGTAAATAAGGATCCTTTAACTGGGATTGAAATGATGGACCTAAGCTATTCGCCCTGACGATAGAAAAAATCCAACATTACTTCTAAAAATAATCCCAAAAGGCTGTTCTTCATCCAAATGTCTGCTTTGGTTTCCCCTCCCTCAACCCTCAAGTATTAATTACTTGTTGGTAGTTATAGTGCTAACTCACACATTTTTAACACATATTGGTATTCTGATCAGTAAATCCTGTCTGCATACACACTATGGGTGTAAATTAGCCTGA
Organism: Liparis tanakae; assembly: GCA_036178185.1. NCBI lineage: Eukaryota > Metazoa > Chordata > Actinopteri > Perciformes > Liparidae > Liparis > Liparis tanakae. The sequence goes on from CM070107.1 coordinate 11,433,259, forward strand.
CGATGTCATCCTCATAATTCTAGTCAGAATGTGAGTCTGATACTGCTCCGTTGGGCTGTGATTATGGGGCGTGTCTAAAAACCGAACCAGGAAAGAAAATGCCTCTTCTCAATTGGATAGAGCTACAACCAATCAGAGCAACGGAGTATTTGACGTATTTTAAGCGACGCATTAGCCTGGATACCATTCATGTTTGTTGTAAACCAGGGGTGCTCAATACGTCGATCGCGATCGACCGGTTGATCGAGATCGACCGGTTGACCGCGGCAACCTGCCAGTCGATGGCGGCGTAGTGTTGGTAGATCGCATGACATAAAACAAAATTGGCCCGCCCCCTGTAACTTTCTCTATAGCGCCAGACTACAGCAGAAGCGTGTCATGTCCGTCTCTCCGTGTCGCGTTAACAGTCCTCTGCTCGCTGTCTCGCGCGCCGCTGAGCGCCGCTGAGCGCCGCTGAGCGCCGCTGAGCGCCGCTGAGCGCCGCTGAGCGCCGCTGAGCGCCGCTGAGCTTTTTAAGAATTTAAAAACAAGTCCAGTGAGACAGCGAAAGGGAGAGAAACATAAGAAACACATGTCGCTCTCCAAAAAAGTTGACAGAGAAAATAGAGCATTTATTCCGGAATGGACAGACTCTTTTCTGTTCATACTTCCCTCAGGGAGCACAACACCAGTGTGTCTTATATGTTCAGAAACCCTGGCACTTATTAAAAGTGGCAATGTGAAACGCCATTATGAGACAAAACATAAAGGTTTTGAACAAACAAACCCACTCAAATCCGAAGTGAGATCACAGAAAATAAGTGGCCTCACAGCCCAATATGAACAACCAGGACCCTGAGACACACGCTCACTGCCCAACATGAGTGAGTGTTCCCTCAGAGTTGTTGGATTTTGGGGCAACACAAAAAGCCATTTACTGATGGAGGGCTTGTCAAAGAATGCATGAGTGTCGTTGCTGAAACATTACTTGATGATTGTGATAAGATAAAGCAAATACCCATGTCAACATCATCTGCCACAAAGAAAAGTGAAATATTAACTCAGGATGTGCTAACCCAGCTAAATGAAACTATACATAAGGCACCTTGTGTAGGCTTCCAAAAAATTGCTCTTTATTATGTTGATATGCTCTGTTGCACATGTTTTGTATGTCTTGCTATTTTTCAAATATTTAACATATATTGTACATGGAATCTTTTTTTTTTTACCGTGGTATCGAAATTGGTATCGAGAATTGTTATTTTACTGGTATCAGTATCGACTACTGAATTTTTGGTATCGTGACACCCCTAATTATAAGTAGCTCGCATGCTGAAAAAGTGTGATCACCCGTTGTAAACAAATTCAAACCAAGCGCCTTTTTATGACGTGGTGGGTTACGTTACTGTGGTAACTGTGGATCATATGTCCGTCATCGTATGAAGCCATTGTGATTGGTCCGACCAATATCTGGTCGGAGAATAATTTCTCCCCAATGGAGCAGTGCCAGACCGAACTTCCCGACCAAATAATTTTGAGGGCGGGGCTAAGTTCGGTCTGGTATCCAGGCTAGGTGTAAATCCCAAGTTTAATAATAATATTACAATGTTATATAGATTTTTCAAACAACAATGCAATATTTGCTAATATCCCAGTCCGTCTCAATACGATTATCGTCCATATGAGACGATCCAAAAAGTCCATTAACTACAATTGGTTGAAATTATATCAACTAACAAACACAATTTCAACAATTTTATTTCTGTACTCATCCAAATATTTAGATGGACACATTTATTTGTTGTATTAAAGCTTGAAATGTATAGATCTGGTCCACCTTAAAGGTCGCTCTGCGTTATCTTCAGGGCTAACCCTCCTTCATGTACTAAATGACATGTAATGTAATTTAATGTAATGTTATGTAAATCAGGAGGTAGCAAGCAAGCTACGGCAACTTTACAATATCTTAAAAATGACTTGGAAAAAACTGAAATATCCATGTTGATTACTCTACTGAGGGGAGAGCCGGCTTGGATGGACATGCCATGGGGATTTAAAAATAAAGGCGCATCTTAAAAAAATGCTGATGCATATCGATTATCGTTCTCACTTTGCGGAGATAATATAGGATCGTTGATTGGAATAAAACGCCGATCCATACCGATGGATCTTTAATCCCCCACTAGATGTGTAGTTTGCGTTCACGTGAAGCGCTCAATATCCCGTTATTGAATTGCGGCGTTTCATTCTCTGAACTCAGTTCTGTGCACTATAGAGCGCTTACAAGAATTGGACTTACAGAATTTTCTCCGGCACCCGTCGCACCGGCCGTTGGCTCGGTGTCTCGTGGACCGGCGTCAAATGTAATATGCAGAAGTCTTTTTTAAAATAAGTTTTGGCTACAGTTGAGCAAAAGTCCTGCGTCCTCTCTTTGACCTCGTCTTCACGGCTCAACCCGAACCCACTGAGGGGATCGTGTGACCTTTTCACAAGGAGGATGACTCCTGCTACGGATCTCAAGGGCACGGCGCTGGAGCTTAATTTGCGCCTCGGGCCGGACTCACTCATCGGTTTTCTTCCCATCTCTGTGCGTCACAGCTTCCATAGTTCAACGCTGTGACTTCGCTCAAGGACAGACACTCAATATGCACAATGGTTTTTTTTTTGTGGTTATTTTTTTTCCCCTCAAATAATTTGTTTTTGTGACCATTTCATTTTAGGACACTGATTAATTTCTGAATGCGCTGTTACATGAGGATGGCCGTCATGATTACTTATGTTACGGTATTAAATCGTGAAAATACGCATTATCCTCATTCTGGGTCTATTTTATATCGGAACGCAGCAACGAAATTACAATCATCAGCCCCCCCCGAGCTTGAGTAATTTACGAAAGAAAAGGTCATGTTTCCGACTCTGCTTCTGTGCGGCCTGGTGTTTCCCTTCAGAGGAGATGGTGGAAAGTTGCGTAGATGAACCTGTCCTAAACGAAGACACATTGACTCATTCCTGTATTAACTAGAACGGGCACTCGGTAGAGCTCATACCTTTGTCGCAGCCACATTTTGGCATTAGTTGCATGCCAATCGGATAAAAAGAGGAGTTTGACCTTTTCATGCCCTTGATCTTGACCTTTGACCCGATCAATCCCAAAATATAATCAAATGGTCCCCGGATAATAACCAATCATCCCACCAAATGTCATGCGATTAGGTTTAATACTTTTTGTGTTATGCGAATAACACACAAACACGCATACAAATAAATACACAGCGATCAGAACATAACCTTCTGCAGAATGCGAAGGTAATTGGATATTGAAATGCTCGAAGTTTCTGATCAATAAACATGGATTCCCCCCCGCCTTCCACAAAGCCAATACAGACGTCTAGATTTGCACTTTAGACATTTGCCGCGTCGGTCGAGACCTCCAACACACGTCCGTTTGGCGTGAAGCTGCTCTGCCGTATCCGCGAAAAAACGACCACGGAGTGTGACAAATGTATTTCGGTGACGCCGGCTGCGGTCTGACTCGCGCCCGCAGCTCAACGACTCTTATAATATTAATTTCCCTTCTGCTCGTTTGTCGTCTTGTGGGCAACTAACGGGAGCCTCGGACAACGACGGCCCTCGTGATTCACGAGGCCGCCGTTCGAACGCTCTATGGCGGAGATGAATGAGGTTGAGGTCAGTCAGCCAGTGAGCTGAGCCCTCGTGTGTGTGTGTGTGTGTGTGTGTGTGTGTTCCTATGTGTGTATCTACGTGTCACCTCCCCCCCCAACCAACCAACCCAACCCCCTCTTCTGCAGCCAGTCATGACCCTTTGAGCAGAGCCGTCATAAACTCCAAGACAAAAGCTGTTGATTGATCACATTGTGACGGTTATATGTCCCGAGTCATCAACGAGCCGGCGTTTCCCTGGTGATTGATTATTTTTATTTCACGTATTGAAATGCGGGTGAGAATAGTCGCGCGGCAGCTGTTCGTCTCATTCCACCCCCACGTTGCATACATGGTTGCACGTCACTTAATTTCACACGATGGCACAAGTCGAGCGTTAACTAGGTGTGTTTCTTTCCTTTTTGTGTAATTAAAATGAGTTTAAAAGGAATAACGACAAGGAACGCTATTTTCTTTAGCTCATTCAGGTCAATCCTTCATTCATTCTGCGTCTAGCTGCTAGAAAGCATTGATTTCAGTCAGTGAACCTGGTTATTGGAGCCTGGAGCCCAAACAAGACCACCTCTAAAGCAGGGCTTTCAATATCTGACCACTCTGGGCCTCCCATCAAACCAAGTACAACCAAAAACAAACGGTTTAGAGGAATAGATGTTGTCAGTACTAATTTTCAATGTGTTTCCTCTATATAGGGGATACTTTTAAACTACCATCATCATTTTGTCCTTTCTTTCTTTGTCGGGGGCAGGAAGTATTACGTTGCCATAGAGTGAGTCAGTTACTTGGCTTTGTTTTAGCTGTTTTACATTTTTACCTTTGCATTGAAAATGCGGAAGGTTATGTTTTGTGTGTGTGTTACTCGCATAACTCAAAAAGTGTTGAACCGAATCGCATGAAATTTGGCTGGATGATTGGTTATTATCTAACCATTTGATTAGATTTTGGGATTGACCGGGTCGAAGGTCAAGGTCATGAAAAGGTCAACATCTTCTTTTTATGCAGTGCTGCTAATTCATTTGTATCCAATTGGCATGTAACTAATGCCAACATGTTCATCATTCAATGCCCAATCTTGTGATATGCGAAAGTATGCGCTCTACCAAGTGCCCGTTCTAGTTTCAATATGCTATCACTCGATCACTTTGATCCGGAAGGGAACTTAAAAAAACTAAAAGGTGTATCACGAGGAAGATTCCTGGATGTCAACTGGTTCCACAGAAGGAGGCTCTAAGGTCTCAGCTGTTCAGGTCTGCAGCGAGTGTCACCGCTGTGCTCGCATCCGCCCGAACGAATCGTACCGCGGGAAGCGATCTGACGCGTCTCGACAACGTACGCTTTAAAAAAACTCCTTACGTCTGTGCTGTGTGGGGGGGGGTTAAATGAAGGACTTGTTCACCTTCAGCTGTGCGATGAAGCGCTTGTCAGGCAAGTAACAGAAACGAGGGGGGGGGGTGGATTCCGCAATCGCAAATCACCGCCACGGCGGCAATATTTCATGCCGCCACGTCTTCAGTTCAGCGGGGTATTTATAGTTGTGGGAGTGATGTTGTAAATAAGCACAGCTGCAGTTCACTTAATTTGTATGCAGTGCTGCTAATTAAAACCGAATACAGGACGGTGTTAAATGTGTCCCGAACGGAGGTGTGTTGATCTGCCACAGAACAAGAGGGACTACTGGAAGAAACCAATCAGTAGATTTGGATGCTCCTACGGTTATAGTTTCCACAATTAGGGACCGCAATACTTCATACGCCTCCTAACTTGGTACTGTGTGTGTGTGTGTGTGTGTGTGTGTGTGTGTGTGTGTGTGTGTGTGTGTGTGTGTGTGTGTGTGTGTGTGTGTGTGTGTGTGTGTGTGTGTGTGTGTGTGTGTGTGTGTGTGTGTGTGTGTGTGTGTGTGTGTGTGTGTGTGTGTGTGTGTGTGTGTGTGTGTGTGTGGTCGTTAATCTTTGGTTGCGATTCAGATTTTTATTCCCCACTGTTGCCACGTTATTAGCAATATGGCTTTTCTTTTACTTAACCCCCCTCCTCCCCCTGTGTGAGGCTCTGCATCGTCTATACAGACCAACAAAGCGTGACCCTGATGCTGGAAAAGGAAAAACAGGCATGTATATTTGTGAAGTTATAAGGAAGCGGTCTGCGTTACATAAAGTGGGACACACACAGCCCGGAGAGCGGAGTGATGCGTAATTTGACTCATGAGAAGTGATGCGCACAGTCCACTCTGAATGCATAATGCAGACAGAAGAAGTGGCCGAGGTACACTGAATATGATGAAGGAATACAGTCGCTCTTCTTGCGCCAGGCAAGGGTACGTTTAAAATATCCAACTCATTCTGGGACGTCTATATGTACAGATTGTATACAAATATATACAATCTATACAAATAAGCTTAATTGAAGAAAAAAAATCCAGTATAGACACAACCAAAGTGAATAATTGCTTTAGAATTTGAAAATGAACCTGAAGCCATTTTTGTATTTCCGTTGCTTCGGTGTTATTCCGTTAAGTGTTGCGCCAATAGCTAACATTGGATTCGATTGTTTACGAACACAAAGAGGTTAATTTCTCTAGTTGCAAAAAGAAGTCCGATTGTACAGAAAACATTGAGAGCGACTCTACTTCTCACTTGATTTATCACCTCAGTAAAAACTAAATCACTTGTTTCAAGTCTTCCAGACAGCGTGACTGACGGTGTATTTATGGCGCCTCTACGTCATTCTTTCCCAATCCAAATATAGACACTTTTGTTCACTGCGGAAGGGGGGTATTTTCTTTCTGAAGACGGTAAGATGAAGTTGGAAGGTGTAGTCAAATTTAATGTTATTATCCAAAAATCACTTATTTTAAAGCAATTTCAACACTATTTGCGTTTGTTCCCTAACCTTTTGCAATAGCCTCTATAACTGTGTAATAACACGTGTAATAGCTCAGCAACAGACATCCGAGGGTTTCTTTGTTGGAGTCGTCCTCTGAGAGTCTCACTTAGACGTCATCGCCCACAGACTCGGCTCACACTTCGCTATTGATGCCGTTAACGGGAACGTTGAACACGTGCACAAGGGATCAACACGTACAGTTGTG
>CM070107.1:11445000-11505000 GCA_036178185.1 Liparis tanakae
GATGGCCTCATCTGACCCCCCCACAATTATTTATCTGCACCTTTTTATTCCGGTTTACGATACATGTCATTTAGCTGACGCTTTTATCCAAGGCGACTTACAATCCTGTTACATTCGTACACCGTAGACGCAGCTACAGGGAGCAATTCAGGGTTAAGTGTCTTGCTCAAGGACACATCGACTAGGGCGGGGATCGAACCTCCAACCCTGTGATTGAAAGACGGGCCTGCTACCCACTGACCCATAGTCGCCCTTATCGATCATTTACTCAACGTGTATGGGAGCTGACGCAACGGGGAACACTTCTAGTGTGTCGAGATGCAGGTGTAATTGAATGAAAAAGATGAGCACAAGAGTAGTCCGGAGTCTCAAACTTCTCCTCGCTCTCTCCGTCCTTTTTCTGACCGTCAAAATGTAAAAGTGACCCCCCCCCCCCAGTCTCCGTCCCTCTGGATAACATCTCTTTTCGATTTCCTCCTCCTGGGGTTCGTTCCCGCCGTTCCGCACACAGTTCACTCGGCTAATGTCTAGGTCGGAGTGTCCACTGCTGTCGAGCGGCATCGTAAAATACAGATCGGGAGGGTTGCGTCATCTGGAAAAAATTGATTGATGGAAATGTGTCCGAATAAAAGTCTGAAGGGATTTCAGAGCCTTCAGCATTTGACGTGTTGCCGTAGCACCGAGTAAACGGACGGACTCGAAACAACGTAAATCCTGTCAAGTTTTCTGTAATGAAGACTGACGGACACCATTAAAGGATTACAGCCCCCCCACACACACCTTGCTTTCAGCTTATATACCTGTTTAATTCGTGGTTTTGTTTCGCTCTGAAGGGAGTCGTTCGCTCACACTCGCAAATAGACCCGGGCCCAGATCAGAACCCGATTGGTCTGTTTTATATTTGCCCTGGGTCGGGACCTTGTTAGCCTGAGTTTACTTGTGGAACCGGTGCAGGAAGAGCGAGCGCTCCACCCTCAGGGCTGCAGAGGATGTCGACTAACCGGACCCATCTGTTGCGTTTCCCCACCGTATACCACGCTAAGTAGGAACTGGCTCACTTCTGAGTTAGTTAATAAACTCATTTTGAGGCTGTAAATAAACACACAAAGGTGTACCGTTTTATTTTATATATATATATATATATATATATATATATATATATATATATATATATTAGGGATGCACCGATCTGATCGGCGCCGATCCATATCGGCCGATATTGCCATGATCGGTTTTGATCGGCGTTCTCAAAACGGCCAATCATAACCGATCGATCAGATGACGTCACATCTGCGAGAAATACTATCAGAGACGTCGCCGCGTGCCGCAACTGAGACGGAGCGCCCGCCGAGTGCCGCAGAGTGAGAGGTCCGCGAGGGGATCCTCCCGCAGCGAGTGTCACCCCGTCCCCCGAGCTGAACCTCTGGGTCAACTCACCGACACTCGCATGTATGACCCTATAGACTGATGTTCACATGTCTGAGCCTATAGACTGATGCTCACAGCACACGCGTTCGATCAGGAGCGCGCGAGGGTTTTCATAAAGTTACCCGCTAACTTTATGAAAACCCTCGCGAGCTCCTGATCGAGTGCTGTTAGCGGAAGGATTCACGTGACACAACATCAGGTTTTGCAAAGATAGCGGAAAGAGCCACGTGAAACAACATCCGTTTTTCAATATAAGATGTCGACAAATCATACACTAACATATACAAGTAAACAATGAACTAATTTTTTATATTAATTGATCGTTTCTGAGATTTAGCTTGAATTATGCTAACATTAAAACATGTTACTGTACCAAGGAAGAGTTTATAAAAATAAGTCAGACTTTTGTATGTTAAAAAGAGTCCTGTATATAGATTTCCCTAAGAGTTCCAGGAAATGAATAATGCAGATGTGTTCCATATATATCTGAAATCAATCCCCTACAATAGCAATCAAACAATTGTAATGTATCAATTAGGACAGTTTTCAAAGTAAAAGTCCTAAATGTTTAAAGAAATCTGTAATTTATTTAATGTTTGAGGTGCTTTAGATGTGTATTTCCTCATAGTCCTAGGCAATAATGCTACACAATAAATAGAATGCTTCAATCGATACCGTAATTGGTATTATGGGATCGGCAGATACTATTTCGGTGATCGGTGATCGGTATTATCGGTGATCGGCTGACACTGATTTCAGTGATCGGTGATCGGCCCAAAAAACCTGATCGGTGCATCTCTAATATATATATAAAATATATTTTCTCTTTGCGGCAAGGCTTTGGGGCCGGGGAATGTCAGCCGTGCTCCCGACTGAACTATCTGTTGGATGGATTGCCGTGGCGTTTTATGTCGACATTCATGGTCCCCTCAGGATGATTTGCGACTCTGTGGCGATCCCGTAACTTTTCCTCACCGGGCCCAAAATCGGACTAATAAGAATACTTTGCTTTACGACCAAAATTCCCACAAAGACGTTCCCACCCGTACAGTGTGGTTTATGGCTCATGAGCGAATGTCGGTGCGGCCGTGGTAAGCGCCGCGGCGCGCCGTGCCGTCGGCGTTGCTACTCCGAGCACGTTAGCTAGCACACATGGACACGGCCGGACTGGCGGCTGCAACTACTGCAAATCCCCAAAAACTTATTTTGACTAATCATGCATCGAGTTCGCTCTGTGTGTGCGTGCCTCGCTGTTGCCTGAAGTCTAGCTTACAGTCAGGCTCCAAATTAAAATGAAAGCCAACGAGGCGGCGGGGGCCGACCGCAGCACACGCCCGATGGCTGATATCCAGTTTTTTAATCTTCATGACCTCGGATGAAAGCACAACGCGTGGATATTGTGCATGGCGTCAACGGTTAACCGTTACATACACACGCAAACAAATAACCCCCACACACACACACACACACACACACACACACACACACACACACGTTTGCCCACGGTGACACCGTGGGGTCACGATGTATGTGATGGAGTCAGTCAACCAAGAGTGACCTCTTTTAATGCAGCCGCTCTGTTCACTCCCCTTTCTAATGAGTGGTTGTGACTCATAATCTATACTGTGCCTAGAGCCGGGGGGCTAGTGCATGTGTGTGTGTGTGTGTGTGTGTGTGTGTGTGTGTGTGTGTTGGGTACAGTACCCTGTCAGACTGAGAAATGCAAAGTGGTTCTCAGACGTCGTTTCTCTTGACGGGGTGACATTTAATCGTGAAGCTGTCACAACATTTAGCCTTTTGTAGTAATATCAAGAGTTCTTCATTAAAATAGAGGTTTGCTAAACACCGCTTGTTTGTGATAATACTACGGTCTTGTCACAACAGCTGTTGAACAAAAGATTGTGAACCTGTATTATACGTGTTATATAATCCATGTTTTTTTTTTTCACTAGCAATCTATTTTTTTTTTTAATTTCTCCTCATTTTAAAGATAATCCATGTTAATGTTCGCTGCAGGTTAAGGTTCAATGCAGAGACGTCACCGCAGTGTGTATACGCCCTCTTTATCAGTCTACAAGTCCTTGTGCAGTACAGTTACAATGTCATATATATGTATATATACATACATACATATATATATATATATATATATATATATATATATATATATATATATATATGTGTATATATATTTATATATGAATAAAATCGCAAGTTTATTCGATATCTTATTTGACAACAAATGGCGGTTGTGCTGCCGTGGCTTCCGGCACCTGGCCTCATCTCCAGCACCACCAGATCCTTCCCGGTAAAATAGCCCGGCTTCCTTGTGTTGCCAGATTTAGTCACCATTTCCAGTGGATTCCCGTTTCTGCGCCCCTCACGCCTCTTCACCTCCTCTCTCCTACCATCTCATTAGTAAATAAATAAAACCCGTCACCTTCACCTGGCCAAGATCGGACCCTCAGTGTTGGTGGTTTGGCTCGTGTTGCAGCGCGGGCCTTTATTTTGCAACTCAAGGCTTTCACGCTATATACTAAGTCACGCATCAGCTGAAACTGAAGCCTTCTGTAGCTCCTTGGAGAGGGGGCTGTCTTTTGCTGCCTTGTGCACTGTCAAGGCGCACCGAGCCGTTACCAGAGGTGTCGGATGAGTCAAACGTTGTTTTTTGGGGGGGAGTCGGCGAGAAAAGCAGACGGAGGGTGAAAAAAAAAAAAGAAGTGGGGTAGATGGTCGGAAAGCAGAGGGAAACAAAATGGGCTCTGACTTCATTGGCTCCAGAAAACCAGGGGAGTGGGCGGGGGGATCCTGCTTTGGAGGTGAATCCTTACTCTCGTCTGGGGATGGTTCACGACTCGACTGAGTGCTTTGTTGTCGTACATTTAATTTATGACTTGTCTCTCGCTTGAAACATTTCAACCCCGTTTTCAAACTCCTGTTCATTCAAACAGGGGCTCATTCTGCCAGGTTTCTCTCCAAAATAACCCCGCTGCACTCTCGGCGCCGCCCACTCACGCCGCACTCGTAGCGCTCCGGTGTCGGCCGAGTAAATGTTAATTCCCCAAAAGCCTCCCGTTTCGGCAGCATTTTGAGGAGGTGGAGACGAGTCGGCGGGTGGCTCTCACCATCATCTTCAACTTCAGTTTTCTGAGGTGACGGATTTTTACCCGGAAAATAAAGGTTAAATTCAGCTGCAACGTTCAAGGAGATTTGAATGAACAGTAGATATCACCGTTCCGATAAAATGCATCTGAACCAGGAACTCTCGGTGTCACTGAAAGTTTACGCTCGCTAATTAGCGCCGTCATCCATCATTCATTGTAATTGAAAGCTGCTTTTTGTTCCCCCGACTCACGGACAACGTCTGTTAGGAACAAGATCCTGTGTTTTTTCCAGAAGGTCACCAGGGCGTTTCTTTCTTTTCTCTTTTTTTTTTTCTCGCTGCCGTGCAACAAGATCACCATAAACAAAAAAAAGGGATCAGAAATAAATCCAACCAGACATGTAGAATAATCCCTGCATACAAGTTTTTTTTTTTTTTTGAAGGGTTTCTGGCTGTGGACATCTGGGCCTCCCCCTGGAGCACGGCTCTGTTTTCATGCTTTTATTTTTACTTAATGGCACATTCAATGTAACGCGCTTGATTTTCACACATCTGCGTTTTAACGTTTATGCATATGTATGAGGTCGTCCTTCGGGTACCGCAAAGGTGCTGCAAGTCTACCGTCACTGAATCGCCAAAAAAAAGATGTCATGTTGAGAGAGGAGTATAACATGTGCTGCATTTTAGAATTGTTTTTTTTATTAGTTTGGCCTGTAAACTTTTCCGTAAACATATTTGCAGAAATCCGGTCTCGGTAAGAGGCCCACTTTGTGTTACGAGTTGACCTTCTAGGAAACGAGACGAGAGGCCTGAAGAAAAGTCTGAAGTGGGATAGCAGATGATGTCGGGGTGCATAATGAACCCATCGATCGACCACTGGTGCAGTTTTGTTTTCTAATTGGTCCCGACAGCGTCTCCCCACAACCGATAGGTGGAACCCCGATGGTTGACCGCCTCTCGAAGATGTGACGGCAGAATATGCAAGTGGACTTTTCCCCTGGGGGGTTAAGTGCACCTGTTTTTTAAAAAGGTGGCACCCATGTTTTTTTCTTCAACTTTCACACATGTGACAACATAATTAATTTTGTGTAATGCGCTAAGTAATATTACGTCAAAGCTCATTTGAGATCGATTTAGTTCCACATTCATTCATTAGCATTAGTCAGGTTGTCTTTAATGCCCCGTGATTGACATCTGCCACCGTGTTCGGCGGCTCGCATAGAAGCACGGCGTCTGCAAAGTGATGAAGGGAAACGCACACTGCACACTAAATCAGGAGCCGTGTGCAGCGAGGTCTGACGCTGCTGAGGGTTTAGGAATAGACCGAGCGACGCAGTGTAAAACTGACTGTCGGGGGAGGCACGTCGTGCCGATTCCTCGCTACTGATGAAGGGGGACCGAAGGGTCATCTCCGGGACACGGGTCCCTCCATCTCAGCAAAGCAGTGCGTCCTGACGCACCGCTGTAATGAGGTCTCACCTTGTTAAGGGGCTTGTTTCTCCACAGACGTTCTCATAGTTTAGCGTTAAGCAACCTCTGCTGTCACCACTGGCCCCCTTTTTTTTCTTCTTTTTTTTTTTGGTGCGCGGCAGAATCCCCCGGACCAGATTGCAGTTGGCGAATATTCTGAAATTGATTGCTAAATTAGCAGTACGCACTCGTGCCCCGAGAGACTTGGCCGCACAAGTCCTCTGTTTGAATTACTCACAAGGCACGAGCGAGAGAGTGAGAGAACACTAGGTGAGTCATAGCAACGTGCAGCTGCCTGCTTATGTAACACTGTTCACAAAAAAATACCAAGTCTCTTGTACATACAATAACCAGACGCTCCAGAGTTGAAAACTTTCTGTTGGGGACGATCCAGACCTGACCAGTCAAGGGTGTATCGAGACCGATAGCCAGACTTAGAAGAGTTGAGGCCAAGTCCTGACTTCGACCAGGGTATCGAGACCGAGAGCGAGACTTTGAAGAGTTGAGACCACGTCCTGATCTGAACCAGGGTGTATCAAGAGCAAGACTTTGAAGAGATAAGACCAAGTCCTGATCAAGACCAGGGCTTATCGAGACTAAGAGCAATACTTTGAGGAGGGGAGACCAAGTCTTGACCTAAACAAGTGGGTATCAAGAGCAAGACTTTGCAAAGTTGTGACCAAGTCCAGACCTAGACCAGGGCTCATCGAGACCAAGACTTTGAGGAGTTGAGACTAAAGGTACGTTCACACCGGACGCGTCGGCTGCGTCGGCTGGGTCTGGTTTACATGTTAAGTCAATGCAAAGCTGCGTCAAAGCTGCGACTCTGGTTTTTTTCCTGTGTGCAGCGCGTCAGGCGCGTCTGAGCAGCACGAACAGAGCGGATGTCGCGGGGCGAAACGAGCGAACAGAGCGAACCGACGCAGCTTCTCGACGCGCGAGTTGAAATTTCTGAACTCGAACAGCAGAAACGCGTGAGTCATAGTTGCGTCAGCCAATCAGCGTTGAGCAGCTCCGCTCGTCATCGTTCTGCCGGCCGGTTTAGAAAGTGGAGAAAAAGATTATTGTCGCTGTTCGTGGGCACCCCGAACTTTGACACGACTCTTTACTTACCCAAACCGTAGCGATAAAGATGAAGCGTGGAAGGAGGTCGGAGAAGCCGTGGGACTACCCGATACGTTTAGAATGTGTGCATTTGCTTTTATTCTCGCTGTGTGTTGTACTTTACTATGAACCAAGCGCCGGCATATGTGTTTCATGGCAGCGGAGATCTGCCGCCGGAGGAGGAAAAGTCTGAGACACGAATCATAGAGAGAAGAGAGAGAGAGCAGCGTGTAGCGCAGTGAAAAAGTAAAAAGTGGAAGCTCTCTGCGGTCCTGTCGTTCCTCGACCCGTACAGTACTCCGCGGGAGACTAGCGGGAACATGGGCGGAGGGGCGGAGGGCCGTGGAAGTCAGGACCGCAGAGTCCAGAGAGAAGGAGAGAGAGAGGGGCAGCAGCAGGGCGACTCACAGGGCGACAAGTGAAGACACAACATCTCAGTCTGGTTAAGGAAAAGATTCATATGGCTGAAGAAGCGGGCGCGATAAGCCGCGTCCCCGCTGCGTCTCGTCTCGACGAGGCCGGTGTGAACACCCTTTTTTCGACGCGCGTCAGAATCCTGCGTCAGGCGCGTCGAGAATTTTTTCGACGCGTCCGGTGTGAACGCAGCATAAGGCCTGACCAAGACCGGGGTTTGTCCCACACTACATGACACACTTACATTACAATAAAATAAGCAGTCATCTTCACTCAACTCTTTTATTACTCTATCTGTGTACCATGGGAAGCATTTTGATAAAATAATCATAAGGTGGATTTAATGTGCGTTGGTTGTTATGAGCAATCGCAGTAACGACTGCAACGAATAAGTCCCACGGCGCTCAAGTAATTTAGTGACTTTCTTAACAGTAATTCTGTCCGTATGAAATCCGAAACGCAACATCAGAATGTGGTTTATTCCAAGTCCAGACCGATCTCTATTACCAGACAATCACCTCCCCCCCCGCCGCGCAGAACAAAACTTTAGGATATCAGCCGCGCGCAACAGAGACAGGTTTTTTCTGATTGCCTATTGTGTAGCCCAGCTCTTTTTTTGATTGGCTGATAAGTAGAGATGCACCGATCAGGTTTTTTGGTGCCGATCACTGAAATCAGTATCTGCCGATCCGAAAATACCGATCACCGATCGCAGTGTCAATGGAAGCATTCTATTTATTGTGTCGCATTATTGCCTAGGACTATGAGGAAATACATACATAAAGCACCTCAAAATTAAAGAAATTACAGATGTCTTTAAACATTTAGGACTAATTGATACATTAAAATTGTTTGATTGCTATTGTAGGGGATTTCAGATACGTATGGAACACATCTGCATCATTAATTTCCTGGAACTCTTCGGGAAATCCATTACAGAACTTTTTTTTAACATACAAAAGTCTGCCTTTTTTTAATAAACTCTTCCTTTGTACAGTAAACATTTTTTATGATAGCGTAATTCAAGCTAAATCTCAGAAACGATCTATAAAGATACAAAATCAGTTCACTGTTAACTTGTATATGTTAGTGTATGATTTGTCGACATCTTATTTTGAAAAACGGATGTTTCACGTAAGTCCTTCCGCTAACTTTATCAAACCCCTCGCACGCTCCCGATGGAATGAACATCAGCGCGGCTCATGTTGGCGCTGCAGCACATTAAAACATAAAATAGCCGAGAGTTTTTTTTCAGCGTGATAAATACGATGTGTGTTGGGAGTGCGGGAGTTAAGACCGATATGCGTGAGTCTCACGCTCAATGCGAGAAGCTTGAGAGCCCTGGAGGCTCGGAGCTGCACTCTCATCGCACAGGTCGCGGCATCTTCTCTATCATGAGGTTGAGGAACAAAGTAGAACTGACAGTCCGCTTCCCATGGTCCATTGTTTACAGAGACACCACTATCTAGACTCTTTGGATTCGCGGGATAACCCCCAAGACCCGCCTCTTTTCACACATTAGCCTATAGCCGTGGCCCCCCCCCCCTGCTCACACACAGGCCAGTCTTCTTCTTCTTCTTCTTCTTCTTCTTCTTCTTCTTCTTCTTCTTCTTCTTCTCCTTCTCCTTCTTCTTCTTCTTCTTCTTCTTCTTCTTCTTCTTCTTCTTCTTCTTCTTCTTCTTTTGTCTCCTTTCTTCTCGAGTTAATGTCGGTTAGCAAACCAGTCATTCGGGCATTACCGCTAACTATAGTGGGCTGAAGTATAGAACAAGTTTGTCAGCAACAAAATTTAATAAACTAGAATGGGCACTCGGTAGAGCGCATACCTTCGCAATTTACGTTTTTCACCTTTTCGTGACCTTGACCTTTGACCCAATCACGCCCAAAAACTAATCGATTGTTCCTTGGGTCATGACCAATCATCCTACCAAGTTTCATAAGAATCGGCTCAGTTTTTACGTTTTTCACCTTTTCATGACCTTGACCTTTGACCCAATCACTCCCAAAAACTAATTGATTGTTCCTTGGGTCATGACCAATCATGCCACCAAGTTTCATAAGAATCGGCTCAGTTTTGTCTGAGTTAGACGAATAACTGACGGACGGACATATTCACAAATAAATAAATACACGCCTGCGAAAACATTACCTTCTGCATTTTCAATGCGAAGGTAATGAGTAACTGCATCCTGAAACGTGTTAAACGGTAAACTAAATGACGACGCCGGTATTGGTGAAGACATTTCTTACAACGTTTTTTTTACAATTCTGAATTTCGTGGTTGAAAATGGGCCAAAACGCCATCAACTGTTTTCAACCATCCCTACACGGATGCAATATTGCTCTTATTCTGAACTTGGTTTCCCCCTCAGAAGCCTGTGTGCGTCGTGACATGCCCCATGGCGTGATATGTAACTGTACGCAAAGTTTTAGGAAGGTGACTCCCGAACAAAAAAATTTCCTTGCGGCAGCTCAGAATGGTGAAGAGCACCTTGGTGGATGTCTTGAATACAGATGATGGAAACACACACACACGCACACGCGCACGTGCACGCGCACACGCACACGCACACGCACACACGCACACACACACTCATATCCACAGGACATTGGAGGATGCAGAGTGTCTTTTCTGCTTCTTTTTTTGAACCACAGAGTGGCCCATATGGCCGTGGGGATACCATATGGTCTGCAACAGCCTCTTTAGAGGTAAAAGACCTGCTCTGTTGTGAGTTGTTTGAGTGGGTTTGTGAAGCTAATTTTTTTCTTAAATTATTTTATATCTTTAACTGAATACCAGGAAGTGATCCTCCACTTGCCAGTGTTGCCTTGTTTAAAAAAAAAAATTGTATATAATATATATACACACATTCATTGTATTTATATATATTTATTTAAATTATATATATATATATATATATATATATATATATATATATATATATATATATATATATATAATTCATTGTATTCCTCCCTTGTGCCAGCAACAGTGGAATCCCTAATGTGATTGGACAACACGTACCTCTGGCGATTTGAGACGTTATTCTACCTCGGGATGTACAAAATAAACTGAATTGAATTGAAAACCAATATCAGAAATTACAAATTTGCCTCAAAGGGTTTTACAATCTGTACACATTTGAGATCCCTGTTCCAGGACCTCACATCGGATCAGCTTTTGGTGCTGGCTTCGTGGCGAGATGCCCGGGGCAGGGTCAGGAGGGGCCTGCCGTTTCTTCTTCTTCTTCTCCTCATGTAGTGGTGATCCATGACGTTCCACCGCCCGCCCGCAGAGATTCTTGGCCTTGTTTCTTTGGGCTGAATGTGCAGCATCTGCTCCGAAAGCCATGTGTCGGCTCCTTTTCACGCAATCACACGGACAGACGTGAGCCCTGCGCGTGACAAGAAAAGCCTTTTATAAATAATTAAAAAAGCCTTATTTCACGACAGTTAAAAGCATGGTGTCTGTATCGAGTTGGTACGTAGTAGTTATAGAACGCAACGGATGAATAATTGGGCCAATTAATGCCACTGAGGGATAAATCGACTGATACATGTACTCACAGGGCCAATTAGGACAATAATGTCTGCAGGCAGCTTTCTCAGCTCGGAAAGAAGTTTGCCAACACCAGAAGGCCACTGAACTCGCATTGTGTATTTAATATATATATATATATATATATATATATATATATATATATATATATATATATATATATATATATATATATATATATATAAATAATGTTGTCGTTCAGAAACAAAGATGTTTCTCTTTGTTGACACATTCTCTTTTTAAAGGCTCTAAAACCCAAATGTATTTGTAATTCATGAGGTTTACTTTGTTTATTTACTATGGACATAGTTGGTATAGAAATGAACCCAGGAGTCAGTTTTCTTTCATATTTAGCAAAAATTATTTTATGTTTTTGTTGACTTTATCTATAGACCCTATACTGAATGAACGGGTCAATATTTAGAGACCCTTCACACACATTAATGCTCTCCTTCTTGTGTTCTTCTTGCAGTGTGGAGTCTTTGGATTGCAGCTGATTGCCGAATAAAAGAGCCTCCCCCGCGACGACTCCGTGGAGCGGTGAGTTCAGACACGGCAACTTTTTATGAATTCGGCAACGCAACATTTTACACTTTTTTGGTTTTGTCCAAAGTGGTTTTCAAGCTTGACTGTAATCCGCCCAGAAACGGAGAATAAGTAGATTTTACCAACCGGGAACAAACAACGGAGAGAGGTCTTCAGGAGTGTAGTATCCGTGCTGTGCCGAGGCCACGGTGTTATGAATACTAAAGAGTGAAAGTTGTGATGCGGCACCTCGCGCTCGATGGAAATCCAAACTGGATGCGATCGATCAAGTTTAACAGTATTTAATGGCAAGGAGTATAAACGAAAGTTTAACAAATAGCAGAAGAGAGCAGGTCTCTATCTCGTTTACTCGCACAAACGATCTGCGAACGGCAACGCGGCTGTTGTTGTGTCTCACGGAGAAATGTGACGCACAACGTACCGGTTACCCCCGGAGCGCCGTGACGGGCCCGGACGGAAATAGCAGGTCACCCGTCGCACCGCGGCGTGAAGAGGGTTTGTGTTCCGTAACCGGGGCGACGCTCATAAACAACAGTGTTAGCCGACGCGCCCGCCTGATGCCGTCGCGCTCGTGTTCGCCGAGTGGAGCTCCTCCTTTTGTGTCTTCCTTCGTCTGCAGACTCCGCCGAGCACAATTCATACCCGCTTTCCGGCGTGACTATTTTTAGATGGGCTCAAATATCAGGGGATCCTGGGCTCCTTCTGTTGCCTCCCGTCTCCTCCACTTACCTCATCTCTAAAGCCGCGCTCCGTTGTGTACGGATGATTCATTACGGGCCACGGAGATACGTCCGTGCGACGCATGCAGCACGCGTGTATGCGTGTCCCGTTCACGCCGCGATGACTCGACTCGAGATGCGGATCGGTTCACTCGTCACCGGGAGCGCTCCACGGTTGCGTAACACCCCGCGCGTCCCTCAAGGAGCGTTTCTCCGGCGTCTGATGAAAATGACCCCGATGACATCATCGCGCCGCCGCCGGCTTTTTCAACTCCGCTTCGGCTCGAGCTTTTACCGATCCGGCTTCGAGTCCCGAAGACATCGGCCGGCCGGCCGGACGCCCGCCCGCTGAGCTGCATTGTGGGAAGTCGGGATATCTCAAACCTCTCCCTCGTCAGGTTTGGCCATCCTGTATTTATTTGAGCACTCACGAGTGCTTCCCCGTAATGGAAGTGCCATAATAAATCCCATGCGTACCGTCACCGCCTCCCCTCCCCCCAACACACACACACACACATACACACACACACACACACATGAGTTGTTGTTGATGGCAGAGCCAGGAGCGGCTGAGACACCTGTGGCGTTATTAACACAAGGAGACATTTATCGCCCTTCTCACGCTCCTCTTAAATAGTCTCCGTTTTCCTGCTGGGCGCCGGGGGGGGGGGGGGTGTGTGTACTAACTGTCAGGTAGAGAAGGAGGGCCGTCTTGAGATGATTGTCGTAGGGGGTTGTGCCCGGTGGCGCTCAGGTAGCGCCGCCACGCTGTGTTTGTTAGGACTTTTTTTTCTTCCAGAATAATAGGTGGAGAAAAAGTATGGAAAGAACCCAGAACGATGCGGCGGGCTCCTCCACGCCTACGAAGAGCAACCCGGTCCAAACCGCCGTTAGCGGTTTGAATCGTCGGTTATTATCGTACTGCAGCACGGATTTCCTTTGGCAACACGAGAAGTTTTTGTTTACTCCGTCGACCGGCTAACGGACGCTTCCCTCCGTGGCTTTGCAGCGTTTCAGAATCAGAAACCGTTTATTGCCAGGAATGTTAACACAAACAAGGATTTTTTTTCGGCAAAAGGTGCAACATTAGACATGACAAACAACAATCAACGAGGCACTAACAGTGCAATGTGTGTATAAACTTAAAGCCCCACTATGTAGTTTTCCCTTGTAGCGCCCCCTTCAGGTATTTAACGTTTACTTCAGTGTCGTAAATACCCAGTTACGATAGATCCGGTGACGCATATGGCTCTTTTGAGTTTGAGTTGAAAAAAATAATCTCCGCCCGCCCCCCTGTAACTTTCTCTATCCTCCAGATGACAGCAGAAGTAATGTTAGGTCCCTTTCTTAAAGACGTCTTTGTTCTTTTATTAAATTAAATGTCTCCACAGCAGCATGTCTCTCTGTCTCTACGCGTCGCGTAGCGGAGCAAATAAAAAGTCACCTGTGAGCGTGGACTGGACTATGTGACGTTGGTCATCACTGACAGAAAGCAGGTCCAAGTACGATCTGCGACCGGGCGGCTATAAAATCTTAAAACGTTAAATACCTGAAGGGTGCGCTACAAGGGAAAAACTACATAGTGGGGCTTTAAGTATAAGATAAGATAAAGTGCTCGGACAACAAATAACGTTAAAAGTGTTTAAGTGTATGTTTCTAGTGACATGTGTGTTTAAGTTAAAGTGTATGGAGGAGGAGGAGGAGGAATTTTGAGCCGGAGTCTGCCGCCATTTGTCCGCGTGCTTTGGTTTGGCAAAGCGACGCGTGGCGGCCAAGCGAGACGGCCCATTGGACGAGCTTGTGGCGCTTTCTTTTTAATATATAAATATTAAGACAAGGCCGATTACATTTTTTCCACACGTCTTGAATTTGAGAGGATTGGTCCAGAGTGCCTTTATTCATCCTCCGGACATGAAACCCGAGAGGCGCTCCAAGCCTCTCCGGTTGCTATGGTGCTTCTGAACATTCAGGGCTTCATAACAATCCTCTGGACCAGCGTGCACTTGTTTCTCGGTGTAATTGCGGCACTGATAATACTTTAGATGATACGGCGTTGGCTCGTGATCATGATGAGAGCAACGCAATAACAACATATTTTTTACACATTTTTTTTCTATTTTCTCCGTGTTGCTGCTACAAGGTCGGCCGCCTGGCCGCCTCGGATGATTTAATCTTCAGGAACTAGGCCAGCAATATTTCATCTGTGTTTTTGTTGTTGTGTGTGTTTGTGTGTGTGTGCATCTAAACAGTGCACCAATGGGGAACTGCTGGAAAGGGTGACGTTTGGTCCCACAGCCAGGGCTAATAATTCAGGGTTGTGTGTGTGGTGGTCCCAAAAAAAAAAGAGCTCAGAAGTTCTGCTACTGCATGTTCCTGGACAAGATTAGAGTTTATCTCTACTTTCTTCTTTCCTGCGCACACACACACACACACACACACACACACACACACACACACACACACACACACACACACACACACACACACACACTGCACTATTTCCTGCAGGATGAACCTGTGCCCAGGGTTTTCCGACCAGGGGCTTCTCTGGAACGTTCTCTCTCACGCTTTGAGCGCGTTGAGCCGGGGGCATTTTCTAATTCTGCACCAGTGAAATCCTCAGCTTATATGTTTTAATGCCCAGGCTCACCCCTCCGGACAATAATAGGGAATTTCTGCTGAAATTGTGATACCAAAACCTGCCGGACTGACCTACATTAGTGCAGTATTATTGAGGCTTTTATTACCGACGCATTTAATGTGTTCCAGCTCCCTTCAAATATTTATAACAATTTACTACTTTCCAATTGATGGCGCCCTCCTTATACTAATTTCCTCTTTTTAAATTTTTTCCAATTGATGAGAACCTGTGATCGATGAGGTGTTCAAGGTCGGACGCTCTGGGCTCCTGCATACTCTCATGAATCCTTTCCTCTTTTGAAAAGCCGCTGACGATATCTCTGCTCGAGTTCAGTCATGTCGTCTAATTTTAATCAACATCAGCCCCCTAGAACATCCTAAAATAGAGATTGCGTTACGTTTTAATAGAATGATGTTACTGTACTCTGGCTTCTCTCTGCCGCCGACGCTCCGCCACCATATGTTCCTCGCGAGCGCTTCAAAAACACGGTCACCGCTCTGATTAGCACGTATCTCTCTGTGAAGAACCCATCTGGAGAGAGTACCTGTGTTCTTTCACACTCGGCACCCATACTCCGTCCATCTGTTTCTCGCCGTCTCTTCGCGGTTAAAAATAAAAACGTTATTAACCCTCGCTCGCCGCGGTGCAAAAAAGGGCGCGCCCGTGCATGTGTGCCGGCTTCCCGGGATTGGACTCCGGTATCAAAGCCCACGTTTGTTATTACCTTCGCATTGAAAGCAGAAGGTAATGTTTTGATCACTGTGTATTTGTATGCGTGCGTGTTATTCGCATAAGTCAAAAAGTATTAAACCGAATCGCATGACATTTGGTGGGATGGTTGGTTATTATCCGGGGACCATTTAATTAGATTTTGGGATCTATCGGGTCAAAGGTCAAGGTCATGAAAAGGTCAACATCTTCTTTTTAATATAGAGCGGTCAATTTGCGGTCCGTTCTAGTTGGAACCCGGAGCTGGAAGCGAGAGACCAGATGTGGAAACGATGTCTGAAAACTCTGGGCGAAGCCGCAACGGAGGCTGCTGTAGCTGATGGCGAGGGTTTGACCCGGGAGAGCGCGTCTGCTTCCCGTCCCCGTGACATCTGTTTTACCGAGCGCACACTCCAGACAGCGGCTCGGTGCATCTGGACCAGTGATGGAACGCCATGCACGCCTCTCCGGTCGCGGTGTTTACGTCTCTCTGCTGGAACGAGGTTCCCGCGTACTTTGAGGATAAATGATGACCCCATTATTTGGCGCCGACGCGTTGTGTACACAGCGTGAAGATGATTACACGTCTGTGGCGTTTCTTCGTACGCGACCGGCCTCAGATTGGAATTCCTCACCACCGATGCCTATATTTAAGCAGCCAATATTATTATTGGAACGTGAAGGCAGCGCCGGGTGTATCGTGAGTTTGGAGGAGTTTTGTTTCAGAACCACAGCTGCAGTAAGAGAACTTGCACGGCTAAAGTGCAACAATTTCATTAAATAGTTACCTTCGCATTGAAAATGCGGAAGGTAATGTTTTGATCGCCGTGTATTTGTGTGCGTGCGATTGTCTTTACCAGAGAGAGAGCGAGAGGGCGAGAGCGGGAGCCACCGTCATCGTATCACACACGGGAATTAGTTTAATTACAGCAGTCGCTGATTAATGGGCAACTAAGTTATAATTAGCACTCTGGATATGGGGAGAGTGTGTGTGAAGAAAATACATCTTTGTTTAAGGTGTGTGTTTGTGCCTGAGTACAACTCATGTGTGCTTGTGTACAACTTGCGTGTGTACACCTTGTGTGTGTGTACAACTCGTGTGTGTGTGTACAACTTGTGTGTGTTTACATCTCTTACGCTGCGTGTGTGTGTGTGTGTGTGTGTGTGTGTTCCTGTTGCCGCTGCTCCTCTGACTGGATTGAGCGCCTGTGTTTCCTTTGGACTGTGAACAAGGAGCCGCCTCGTCGTCAGCGTCTCACTGTTTTCCCCGACGTCTGCGTGGTCGTCGGCCGCCGGTCGGACCCGGGCCTCGTCGGTTAAGTGTGACTCTCGTCGGGGACGCTGGCCGCCGCCTGCATGCACATCTCACACTCCGGTGTCACCTAAAGATCCTCCGTCTGTCGCTCGTCATTCTGTGCTCGCCCGCTTCGCCGCGGTTACGTTCACGGTGATGGAGATGCAAACGCGTCCGTCGTACCCTCCGACCCCGGCCCACGAACCGCTGGGATACAAATGACGTCCTCTACATTCTGGGGCGTGAGAGAGATTTTGTCGCCGTGGGTGACGCCGTATTCTGAGATTTTCCACTTTCAGTGAATTACCGAGCGGCCCCTCCCCCGCCCCACCGAGGGAGCGCTTGATACGAACAAGACGGATAGTGTGTCGCTGCTCTCAGGGATGCGGGGATAAGAGATTGAGCTGCATGATTTCAAATATTAATAGAGATGGAGTGTGTATCAGACATTGTGCATGCATGAGCTGTTTGTGTGCACTCCAGGTTTTCAAAAAGCTCAGCACCCCCTTCCTCCCCAAAGCAAGTGACTTATTATTATAAGACATGTTTGTATGACGTCGTAATGGTCAAGCTCTTAATATTAATGCATTAGAATCAGCTCCAGACGATGATTAGCTTAGCTTAAGCAACTTGTGACAACTACATGATGATGAAAAACAGTCACATGGAATGAAATGAAAACAACAGCATAGTCTTGCCGGTGGTTTTAGGCTTTTAAAATAAAAATAAAATGGAAAGATCTTAAAAAAATTATAATATTTGGCCTCCTTGCGTTTGATTGACAGGGTAAGCCCCCCCCCCCCCCCCCCCCCCCCCCCCGCAGAACAGCTCGTGTCGGCAGACATTGTTTCCAATGCGATTGATTTGTTGTGGTGAATATTCTATGTACACTAAAATGGCAATTTTTTTTGGTGGCGTGTAATGTTGAGATGGCCGAATTTCAATTTGAGAAAAAGCTTTTTAAAAGTTCGACAGATCTCTCTGTAGTCATTAAAAAAAAACGTTTTCTTAGACAGCGCTCCGAGCGTGGGCTTGTTTGCTTGTTTGCTTAATTTATTGGATCCGTTCAGTGAAGATCACTTGTGATTATGTCGTGTCCCCCCCCCCAGCAGCCCTTTAACACGCCTGCAACACCGCCCGAGGTTGTTGTCACGTATCTCTAACACGGTCGTTGTAATAATAATAATAAAATTCAATTTCTATAGCGCTTTTCAGAATACTCAAAGATGCTTTACAGCACATAGTTAAAATATCCTAAAAGCTATGCAATAAAAATAAATACAATTACGATAAAAATGAACGATAAAAGCAAATAAGAGCGTACAGAGCACACCATCACACGTTAAAAGCAGTTGTGAACAGGTGGGTTTTGATTTGAGATTTGAACAATGAAAAGAACTGATAAGTGGACGAGCGGAAACCAAACGGAGACACTGCTACACACACACACAGACACACACACACACACACACACACACACACACACACACGCGCACACGCACAAACACGCATGCATGTAGGCCTGTTGCCAGTCTGTCCCGTTTAACAGCGACCTCTGACCATCACACTTCTACATGCGTAAAGGGGAGGAGCTCAGCGGTCACGACAGCGTCTGTTTCCACAAGCCGCTGACTTGAAAGAAAGCCTCCGTGTTCACCGATGTGATGTTCTTTACACACACGCGCTCGCTCGCTCGCGTTGCCGGCGTGACCGTGTCGCCGTGCCGTCTGCCCGTTCTGCCGCGGCGGCGTGTCTTTCTTCAGCCCGCAGGGTTTGTTCATAAAATTAGCTCGGCGAATTAGCAGCAATGAGTCATTATCAGCCGGCTCCGTGTTGGCAGGAGGCGGTTTGTTGTGGGCCGCCTTCTATTTACGTGTGGAGCCGACGCTGTAAACAAAGCAAATGCACGCGTGGAATGTCACGGGAAACAGAATGTGTGTGTGTGTTTCCGTTTTTTCACAGCTTTGCGACATGCTTCACAGCGTTTGTCAAAAAAAAGCTGTGAAGTAAACTTTAAGAAACCGCGTGACGGTTCGGAGACACCGCGTCACCGATGTGTCGCCGAACCACGAGCCAGAAACGCAGTAGACGCACTGTTCTGTGTTTCCCCCCCGCTCTCTCTGCCGGCTGCGGTTATATCCTTAATTGAAAGTGCCTCCCGTAGTTTATTTGTTCACATTCCACAGTTGCGGCGTCGAAAGAAAAATAAGAAAGAAATGAAAAAAAAAATCATTTTTTTTTCTCTTTCTTTTTTCTAACATGGCATTTTCTCTGGGGCATATTCCACGAGCCACTCTCTCCCCCCCTCCTTACAATGCACAAAAGGATGAAGACGAGTCGGGCTCCACGCAGCCGCTACGGCTCCATTAAAATCCACACCTCTGTATCGACGTTGCAGATTGGCCCGAAGGCGCGCCAATTATCGCCGTCCGACAGATTCCCGCGTCATCGGCCGGCTGATCTTCAGAGGGAACGCCGTTTCTTTTCCTTTCTTTTCTGCACGCCCGACCGTTTTGTCCGCTTCGTATTCCCCATCACAGCGCGCCTGCGTTTCCTCGCCGCCGCGTGTCGCTGTGTCGCCGAGGGCCGAGCCGTTTGCGACTCGCAGTCGACGTATGAAACATTGATGTGACGCAACGACAGGCGGGCCCTCCTTGAATGTTGCATGATGGGGGAAATGACAGACGCGTGCCGGCTCGTTTTAGTGCGCTTCGGAGCCGTCGGACGGCGTTGCCGTAAACACGGTCGTGATACGTACACGACTTCACACACCCCTCACTTAGAAGATGTCCGCGGGCAAACCGCCTCCCCCTTTGTTTAGTTTTTCCACAGAGGGATTCCTCCACCGTGGACGACTGCTAACCGCCTCCTGCCGCTGTGTACGCGTTAAAGCGCCCGCTGAATAACACATGTCCCGTTATATGTCCATAACGGGAGATTTAACGTCGTGAAAATATGGAAACCGCACTGTAGGATGAAACGGAGACCCGGAAAAGCCGATTGCAGAGAAGCCACGCCCCAAAGCCTACTTCCTTAATGTCTATTTTAATTTAATTGGTGCCGTAAATGACTAAATGAGCGATTTGAAACTACAGATTGAAACTATGAACTTAAAATGTTTACAGAGAGAATAAATCATGTGGGAGGTCATTTCGTCATAGACTTCTATACAACCGACTTCTGTTTGTAGCCAGGGGAGTCGCCCCCTACTGGTCGTTGGAGCAAATGCACTCGCTTCACTCGTCATCCGACACGCCGCCCTTTCGCCCGGTTTCACGTCCAGCCACCGCTTGAGTGGAACGGTCCTAACGGTGCGTCTTCTGGCCAGAAGACATTCGTTCTCTTCTCTTCTACCGTATTTAGCCGGTCAGAGTTTTTACTTTCAACTGTTCCTTTTGTTTGTTTAGTTTTCCGTGTGTGTGTGTGTGTGTGTGTGTGTGTGTGTCATAATTGCAGCATGAGTGTGAGCCGTTCCCATGTTAGGAAACTAGTTGTATAAACATGGCCTCAAGCAATTTGAACAGCAGCGCTAGCGTGTGTGTGTGTTCATTAATTCAGAAATTGTCATTAACGTCTGCAAGATAATAAGTGAGCAGACACCAAAATGCACAAACTGTCCCTTGTAAAACAGCAAAGCATAATAAATAAATAAATAAAATAGCCTGACGATGTCATCCTCATAATTCTAGTCAGAATGTGAGTCTGATACCGCTCCGTTGGGCTGTGGTTATGGGGCGTGTCTCAACCCAACCAGGAAAGCAAATGCCTCTTCGCTCAATTGGATAGAGCTACAACCAATCAGAGCAACGGAGTATGTGACGTATTTTAAGCGACGCATAGTTGTTGAACTCACGCACGCACGCTGGAAGAAGCAAGCGCCTTTTGTTGACGTGGTTGGTTACGTTACTGTTGATAATTGACAATTTGATTGGTCCGACCAATATCTGGTCGGAGATAATTTCTCCCCGATGGAGCAATGCCAGACCCAACTTCCCGACTTCAAATGTTGAGGGTGGGGCTAAGTTCGGTCTGGTATCCAGGCTATAAATAAAGCATAATAAATAAATAAAACACACCACACGACCGTTGTGCGCGGCACACGGAAGCTCCAGGCTGGCTAAAAGAGAAGTGTGTGTGTGTGTGTGTGTGTGTGTGTGTGTGTGTGGAACATCGTGTCATTGAAGTCCACTCAAGTTCAATGACAGCGCGGTTACCCATGATGCTTTGTAACACATCAGAGGGGGTCTCTCAGGGCTCCAAATTACCCTTCACATCTGCTGCCGCACGGTGCCAGACAAATACCCCGACAACACACACACACACACACACACACACCTAAAGCCAGAAGAGGGCCCTTTGGAATTGATTAGACTGTCATAAGTGAAGTGATGATGGGCGTAAACGGAGGTGATGGAGGAAGTTTCTTTAACTGATTGTTCTGTCAATCTGGTGAATCTGGCTTGCATGTAAATTGGGCTCAACTTCCTGTTTGTTTGTTTGTTTGTTTGGTGGAGTCTGCACGCCGTCACACACAACGCCATATCTGTAAAAGCGTACGGTATCGTTCCACCGTACAGAAACGCCTTGAACTATTTCAGGATCGTTAACATCTCCCGGCATAGCGGAGGTAGCGGGGCCCGGGGGTTTGCCCGTTTCGGGAGAGAGTCAATCTTCTTCTTCTTTTCCACGCGCCTCTAATGTGTCGCTTCCCGTTGAAATGTGAAGGTTTACAAACATTTATCTGACGTTCTGTGTTGAACAGGCTCCTATACAGATGATGATGGTGGTGGTGGTGATGATGATGATGATGGTGATGATGATGGGTCGGTTTTCAGTGTGTATTTGGTCCATTGAAAGATTATGGCGGTTTCTTCCTTACTTTATTTATTATTTAAAGCAGTGGAGCCTGAACGTCTGCCGACAGTATTTAGCAGTATTTAGTCCTAATCTACACACACACACACACACACACACACACACACACACACTAACACACACGTTCCTTTGCTGCAGCTTCCCACATATCACACATGTGCAATGCTGCTTGAAAAGAGTTATTTACTTGTTCAAATTATTACAAATAAAAGCGATATTCCCATAGCATCCGTTTCCTGACGGTTTCTCCATCACCAGATGATGTCACAGATATTTTAGGGACTATGATGGAACCGGGGACAACAAAAGAGAAACACGGTTCCCATATTGGGGAACCGCTTAAAGGGACCCTGTTGGATTGTCTGTCTTTTCTCCTTCTCTTCCCTCACCAGTAGCGTTACGAGGCGATCTTTTTTATAGAGGGCGCACATGCAGCGGGCGACCGCGTACGCATTCCTGCTCGAGGTCTCACGTCTTTTAATAGAAATAATAAGGTGTTTGTTAGCTCTCGGGGGTAAACACTTAAACACAATGCTTATAGGAATACAGTTTATTTATTTACAAGTAGACTCCACAGGGCACCTTTTTTAAGCTTTTCCAGCACCCCCCTACTGCGGGAACCAATGGGCTTGCAGTATGATGTCGTCGTCGTTGTTGTTGTTGTCACTTTCTGTTGTGCATGACATCTGAAGGCTCCGTGTTCCTTTTGTGCGAGCGGTCATTGAACGCGACGGCGCCGGACGCTCTAATGATCTAATCCCACCTCTCTGCTTTGAAGTCCCGCCTTTCAGAGCCAACGGGCGGGAGAGTGAAGACCAATGTGGCCTTTTTTTGCCTAATTATGCAATCATTCTACATTTACTCCTGCAGTGCCCCCCCCCCTCTCTCTCTGCCATAAGCTCTCTGCAGCTCGTCTCCTGTTAATCCCCCCCACCCCCCCCCCCCCCCCCCCCCTCTATTTCCGTCTCTGGTTTACCTTGAACGACCCGATGGAGACGGCGTCATCGAGCCCCTCCAGACTCTAAACATTTCTGTTTCATGTGTGAATCGGGGGGCTTCTTGTGATTGACCTCCCCTGCGTCCCCAACATATTCGCTTTCGTTTCCCAGCTATCCAAAAAAAAAAACGGGACGGCGCCCGGGAGGTCATTCCAAAACGTCAGTCCCCAAACCAAAGGGCGGGCGGCGTCACCATGACGACGTCCACTTCTTGCGTAACCGTCTGCGGCCTTGGCTTCAGACTGTCTGAGTGAGCGAGCGCGAGCTGCAGCTCGGATCGGAGATTACCGACGGGTCACAGGGTTGTTTTGCCAGGGCTCCTTCGGAAAAGAGATGAAAGTGAGATTCACCTGGTTGAACAGGCCTAATAATAATACTAGCAATACTAATAATAATATTTTCTTTTAGTTATATTTTTGAAAACATGCTAGTATAAGAACCGTAACTGTTAATGAATAACTGTGGTCAATGAGCCACTGTTGGTTTACATTTTTAAATAAATGATCAATCAATTATCAGAATGATCATTTGTTACTCAGGAAGGCGCCAACCAGCGCTACCAAAATAAAATAGCATCCTTTACGTAACCGGGCCGTCGCCTGGAGGAGGAGAGGAGAGGGAGAGGGAGAGGCGTGTTGAAGTGGCGTTCTGTCTGATTCCCAGAATCTTCTTTCAGTTTATATAATAATTTGGATCGTTGGATAAAAGGACGGCAAAGTGATGACATATTTAGATTGTGTTGGTTAGGAGGCCACAGAGGAACACGCGTCTGTATTTTGAGAGGCAACTCCTTGTTTTAAGCCTCTTTTTTTTGTTGTACATGTTCAGTCTGAATTATTCCTCCAGTCCAGTGTTGCAGCTTTTCAATCCGTCAAGGCTCCAGGCGCTCCACGCAGACGGGGAGACGGATAGCGAGTGAGGGCTCTGCTGATTGGTCCCCAGCCTCAGGCCGCTGGACGGGGATCCCAGGAAGACGTTTTATTGACACGGACTCGCCGCCCGCAGCCCGACGTGTGATGCCTTTAGCGAGGAGGTGCGCTCCTTGCATCTTCTTCGGAGGTAGCCTTGTCTATCGTCCAACGTGCGCTCATCACACGGGAGACAAGTACACACACACACACACACACACAGCGAGCCCAACGGCTTGAAAAGGGGAATTGCTTTTTGGGCAGACAGACGCTGACTAAAGTAAAAAACAAAAAGGGGGGGCTGTCAGAGGGTCGGAGGTCAGGCTTTGCGTGCACCTTAAGGTAGCTTTGCATCTCGCCACAGATTCCACCTCATGGTCTGAGTAGATGAGGGGAACAGTTGAGGCTTTATTAGTGTGTGTGTGTGTGTGTGTGTGTGTGTGTGTGTGTGTGTGTGTGTGTGTGTGTGTGTGGGTCGTTTCCAGGAAGACCAGCAGGTGGCGAGACACGGCAGCGCCCGGTCAGAGGGGAGCGTCAGGGCGCTGGACGTTAGACGTCTCGGAGGCCATTTGTGAGAGATCACCCGATGAACGCTGAATGAATGTAATGAAAGACGATTTAATACACAGGGTTCTTTATTTCGGCTTTCATCTGGCACCCGGCCGATAACCGGCTGGGTCTGCAGCTTCTCTCACCTGGAAAGGCTGCACCTCTCCCCCTTTTTAATAGATTTGAAAGCTTAAAATACTTCAAATTATAAAAGTCCAGCCACAGAAAGACGCAATGAAATGTCTTCAAGTCATTTATTGGTTTTGTAAATTGAATGGAACACTTCTTTTTTTCTTTCCGTGCGTGTGTCCGCACATCTGCTGGATCCTCGAGGAGCACGCCTTGCTTATAAAGACCCCCACAACACACACACACACACACACACACACACACACGAACGTGAACACAACAGGCCGTGGCCTACTTTTCAAAGTACCTTCGTTGAAATCAGATCTGCGCCCGCTGAAAGAGGAGCCGCGTGGGAAAACCCAAGCCGCCATTGTGCAGCGGTCGGGCCGGGAGAAAGAAGACGAAGAAGAAGAAGAAGAAGACGAAGAAGATCGGAGCAGTTCTACAGTCTGGATTAATTTCTCCCATTTTAGTCGTGTCTCGTTGGCCGGGACGCCGCATTCCTGCTGCGTGAGTTTGTACGCAACAGCGAGGGGGGGGGGGCACATGGCCACGTACGCAGACACACCAGCCGTTCCCTCAGGCCTCAGGGCCCCCCCCCCCCCCCCCCCCCCCCGATCCCCCGATCCTTTTGACCCTCCACAGGGTCTCAGTCTTCCATCATAAAGTGAGCTCAGGTGGTTGCGCTGGATGCTTGCACTGGGCGGTGGCAATGCAGATGTTACCTGGTGGCTCCACGCTTTCTGTGTGTGTGTGTATGTGTGTGTGTGTGTGTGTGTGTGTCTTTTTTTTTTGCTGGCCAGCTGTGATGGCCAGCTGCCCACTTTACCGAGGCCTTGGCAACTCCCCAGATGGTTGACCCAGATAGACGCAGCCAAAAGAGGAGAGGAGTGCACACACACACACACACACACACACACACACACACACTCTCCCTCTCTCTCTGATGTAGACCTGCGTGAGCACCCTTCGCACAGGGATGCTCATGCAGTCCCATCAAAGCAGGTGAGGGTGTACATTTCTTTTGGGGGTTTAAGTTTGCATCTCCCGTGGACGGCGCCGGTTGCCGAGTCCCAGACGAACGCCGCTTGAACTCGGCGGCCCGATATTTGGGGAAGGGCTGACGTGGCTCTTTTTGACAAAACCAATGCATCTCTTGCGAGTGCCGTTCAGCTCCCGCGGCTCTGAGTAGCAGCGGGGGAGGGGCATGGACTAAATGGGCATTTGAAGGTCATGACGGCGGTTATCCAAGTCTACCTCGCCCTCGCCTGTCACCGGTCCCACTGCTCCGGAGCAGCACCAACGTTATGGACTACAAGGTCATCTGAAGACCGTGTGTGTGTGTGTGTGTGTGTGTGTGTGTGTGTGTGTGTGTGTGTGTGTGTGTGTGTGTGTGTGTGTGTGTGTGTGTGTGTGTGTGTGTGTGTGTGTGTGTGCAGTCATTTTTCTCAATGTCTCACTGCAGTGCAGTAAAAACCTTTTGACTGTCGTGTAGCCAATCCAAGAGCTTCAGCCCCCCCATTTTTTTCAAGCTGTTATTTTAAGGTGGAAAAGTTACATAGTGGGGCTTTAATATTTCTTTCAAACAACTCGTCAGTTTCACGTCTCACTCCACCTCCGTCTGTCTGTCAAAAAGAGAGGGAGGAGTGTCAGAGGTGAAGAGGAGCGCTCGGCGGGACGGGAAGCCGGCGGTCAGATTCCCTCGGGAGAATACGAGTGTGTGTGTGTGTGTGTTGTATTTTTTGCTCGGTATGCAGATATTCTGTGTTTACCGTCACGTCCCCGTCTAAACGTTCTCGAGCATCCTTCAGGGAGAGAACGACATCACGTCTGTGTTCACGCCAATATTTCAATAACGCTTCCCATTTATTTAACGGGAACCGTTTACCGAAGCCGCTCCAGAGCACCGGCGTCCGCATCCAGGGTGTGAAGCTCCCTTCAAATCTTCTTTTTATTCAAATTTTTTTTAAGCGCGTGTTGCCATGGCAACATCCAAATCGCGTGGGGATTTCCCGGAGACTGTTGTCAAAACGCGGTTCTGCGGCCGCTCGGCCGAGACGGAGTCGACGCGCCGAGGCGAGAAAAGAGCCAATTTTAGAGCGATCGTTATTCAACCTACGGTTGTCACATCTGAAAAAGTGAGCGGGAGAGGGGGAGGGGGGGGTGGGTGGTACACTTGACACTTGACGTGTGAGGAGCAATGACATCATGTGCAGGGTCCGTACACTCATGGAAAACCTGGAAGAGTCATGGAATTTCAAAATGGTCATTTCCAGGCCTGGAAAAGTCACGGAAAAAAATTAAATCATCAAAGTTTTGGAAAAGTCCTGGAAATGTGTTATAATCGCATCATTTACGCCGAGTTTGAAATAATTAATATGTTTTTTAAAGAAAGATGCTCAAAATCTCAATCTCAATCTCAATATGCTACATTTTCTAAATTGTTCATGTTTATACCGAGATTTCAGTTTGGTCATGGGGAATTGGTTTAAAGTCATGGAAACTTCATGGAAAAGTCCTGGAAATCCACTGGTCAAAATGTGTAAGAACCCTGCGTGTGGGTTAATGGTTCTGAGAGCCGGTGTCGCCCGAGTCGGCCATGGTTCCCCTCCTCCTGAAGTCGACCGAGCCAGAAAACCCCGAGAGCCACAGGCCGGCGGAGCGGACGGGTCCCAGACGGAGAGAGTCGGGTCCGGGTGAGGAGGAAGAGGAGGAGGAGGAGGGAGGCCACGCCCGGCACCGAGAGCCAGCGGTCATCTCGGGGAACCAAACGGGGAACTCCCACAGGAGAAATAAAGCCGTTCCTATTCGCGGGCCGTCTCGTCGGGAACACAACGGGCCTCTGTTGGGGGGGGGGGGGGGGGGGGGGGGGTGGCAGCTGGCGAGCGACAGCAGGGGGAAGCGAGCGCTGCTGACATAACGCCGACCGGCAGATTTTTTTGGAAGCGACGAGGAGTCACAAATGTTGGCGGTCCGCTTTGTTTACGGATAATTTGTGAATGTTTGTGTGTCACTGTGTATTTGCACACATACACGCACACACACACACACACACACACACGCTCGCGCCCTTGTTCGGCCTCTCGGTGCTAAGCCAACGTCCACTACCGGCCACGAGACGCGCACTACGCCGAGGAGCACTTAAGACGGGGTCCGTACGGTCATGGAAAACCTGGAAAAGGTAAGGAATTTTAAAATCATAATTTCCAGGCCTGGAAAAGTTATGTATAAAACTTAAATCATCAAAGTTATGGAAAAGTCATGGAAATTTGTTATAATAACTTGTTAATTTACGGCGAGTTTGAAATAATTGATATGTTTTTTAAAGAAAGATGCTCAAAATGTAAGCCGGCGTACGCAACCAATACGCACAATGTTCTAAATTGTGAGATTTCAATTTGGTCATGGACATTTTTTCCTGGAAATCCATCGTGTGTAAGAACCCTGTTAAGACAGTTGAGGTATTTGTCCTTATTTTTTGGCCTTCTCTCCTCCCCGCGTTACAGAGACAATAAATAAAAAATCCGATCTCTTTTTGCCGAAGCCGCTCCCCGTCCTATCCCGTCTCGACTAAATGAATCCTAATTTTTAACTCTGGATTTGATTGTCCAACAGGAGACTTCCCGAGAGCCTCATCCCTCCCTCACCGCCGGTATCCTTCTTTTGTATTTCTTTAATGTTTAAGAGAGCGACCGGAAAACGGTTTAGGGCAACACAAAATCTTCAATGCCCCGCACTCCTCTCCACCTCTGACCCTCGTAGTGACGTGTGCCTCGATGCCCTAACGGCACTAACACATGCTCCCTGACCGCGGACACGCCACGATTCTTTAAATCATCATCGCCGACTCCTTCCCTTCTTTGAGAGCGAGACGCGAGTGTGTCTGATAATTGGGAGACTTGATCTGACGCCTTCTCCCTGCCGCCACCTTTTGCCTGATTAACCCCGCGTTGTGTCTCTTGGCAAAGTGTGCGGAGGAACCGGCTCGTCACGGCCCCCACTGAGCACACAGACGCGTGTTCCTTCACCCTTCAGAGGAGAGGACGGCGTGACACACGTGAGCCGGCAGCAAGCAGGAGGATATGATTTAAAAAAAATTTAAAGGGAAAAGAAATGTGCTCTCCGTACGCCGCAGACCATTTGGGTGTAGCGTGTAGCGGTGGCGCCCTCTGCTGGACACGCGCCGCCAGGACACAACCGCTGCCGCACCTTCATGAGGCGGGAGGAAGAGGGCGAGTGATCCAGCTTCTCCCCACACACGCACACGCGCACACACACACACACAGACTCTCAATCAATCAATCGCATTCATTACATTATGGATTTAATTGTGTCCCCTGTATACGCATGAGAAAAGCTAGGTCACAGGGGGGGGGCATTTGATGGCACTCAGGGTCTGTGTGTGTGTGTGTGTGTGTGTGTGTGTGTGTGTAATGGTTAGTGAGGCATTGGCCTAATTTTTTGGACTGAAGTCACACACTCCTATTGTGTGTGTGTCTCTCTCTCTCTAACTTCATTCTTGTCCATGTCAAGTCGACTGAAGCCCCCGTGTCTCTTCACCCCCCCCCCCCCCCACCTCGCTCCAGTCTTCAAAGACTGATATGAGCGCCACACACACGCTGCACTTAACCTCAACTCCCGAATGCTCCCAGAGGCTCCCCCCTCCTGTCTCTGATAATCTCTCCAACACAATCTCTCCCACCCTCTCTCTCTCTCTCTCTCTCTCTCTCTCTCTCTCTCTCTCTCTCTCTCTCTCTCCCTCTCTCCCTCTCTCCAAGTCTTCCTCACAAGGCGTTGATATGCAGGCTCATACCTGCCAGATGAGTGTGTTTCCCCACAGTGAGGACTGCGTTGACACACAGCGG
The DNA here is from genome assembly GCA_036178185.1 of Liparis tanakae. Taxonomy (NCBI): domain Eukaryota; kingdom Metazoa; phylum Chordata; class Actinopteri; order Perciformes; family Liparidae; genus Liparis; species Liparis tanakae. The sequence continues at coordinate 11,474,311 of CM070107.1, forward strand.
AAACACTCCCAGGGGGAATAATAATAATAATATATATATATATATATATATATATATATATATATATATATATATATATATATATATATATATATACACGTCTTTAAATGACACCTAAGAAATAGCAAGCAAACATTGGAGTTGAATTTTGAATTTACATTTGAGTTTTGGCCTCATCCCCCTCCAGACGTGTGTGTTCTCGCCGTCGGCCTCTCTGCTCTCTGCTCTCTGACGGAGGCCGTTTGGTTTGGCGCTCCCCGAGTTTAACGAGCGATGCTTATAAATACTAATGGGCACGTTCGGGAGGAGCCCAGGGCTCCCGTGCGCTCGCTGTTAAAAAAAAAAGAAGAAGAAAAAGCGTGATCCCGTTCATCAGCCGAGACGAGCGCTTCAATCCAGATGAACGGCTTTAAAAAACGTTGTTTTTAGAGAAGCCGTTCCCAATAAGTCTGTTTTTTTTCGAGCTCTTGATCCTTCGGGATGGACTGAGTGTCTGGACTCACGCGGCGGCCTGGTGAACGCTCTGAGGGTGTTCATGTCCGCTCCCCCGTCCTCGTCCCTCTGGCTGACCGCTGCAGAGGCCACCGGGAGTTGAGCCTGAACGCCTCGCGAACCCAGCCAGGGTACAAGGCTGCACCACCGCAACCACAGTCCTCTCTCTCTCTCTCTCTCTCTCTCTCTCTCTCTCTCTCTCTCTCTCTCTCCCCTGACGAGCCTTCCTGATGTTTGCTTTTTTTTAGAACGTCATTGTTTCTGCAGTGGAGGATCACGGCCACGTTGACCTTAGATGACCCCAGAGGTTGGATATACATTGTGGGCCGAGACTTCTCTTCGGTTTTATACGGGGGATTTCTTCTTACCGTACCTCGCTCCCTTATCTCCCGCTCTTCATTGCCTCATTCTTTATCTCACATCCTCACTTTTATGTCATCGTTTCTTCTCCCTCCTCCTCCTCCTCGTCTTTTATTCCCTCACTATCATGTCTCAAGAGAGGCGGTGGAGCTTTAAGGCCTTTTCTTGTCTTCTCATGTTTAGTCGGCGTTCTGTCAGCGCAGAGACATCTTGTTTTCATATTACAAGCCACCTCTTGCATTTTTAGAGGGTTGATGTTGAGAAATCAGAATTTTGAATTTGCAATGTTTATCTAATGTGTGTACGGACGGTAATTTTTGTTCCGCTGCTGATCTTCAGTCAGTGTAAACCTTCGGAAATCCTAAATGTTATCCTTTTCTTACGTATAAGTCACTTATTGTCCTCTGTGGTGGTCGTTTGCATACAATAACATTGAAATAGGAACATACATGCTTGTCTTTGCTTCGAGTAACTAAAGTCTTGGCATGAGTCGTGGTGGGAAGTCAAACGGGTGTCACGAATCTCTCGGAGATCTTTCATATTTCTGATTTACTTTTGAAACATCATGATATATAATATCAACATAGAGTAAGTTAATTAATGAATTCATTTAAAAACACCGTCACCTGTCATAGCAGGAGCTCAAGAGAAGCCGGTTGGTCGACGGGCAGCAGATGGATGTCTGGTCACTTTTATTGATTTGTGACTGTGGCTCATATTGCTTATAAAAACTGTCTTGAATGTCCTCACTTGAAAAACCCGTACACTATTTATTCTGATCATAGTTTCCATCTGGCCCCCTGAACAATACCAGAGACGCATTATCCTCGACTAGCCCCTGTCAAATAGAACGTAATAATGGCGAAAAGGTTAGGCAAGAGAAACATTTAAAGGGTTATTAATATTTACCTTCGCATTGAAAATGCAGAAGGTCATGTTTTGATCGCCGTGTATTTGTGTGCGTGCGTGTTATTCGCATAAGTCAAAAAGTATTAAAACGAATCGCATGAAATTTGGTGGGATGGTTGGTTATTATCCGGGGAGCATTTAATTAGATTTTGGGATCGATCGGGTCAAATGTCAAGGTCAGGGTCATGAAAAGGTCAACATCTTTTTACTATAGCGCGGTCAATTTCTATCCAATTGTCATGCAACTAATGCCAACATGTTCATAACTCAATGCTCAATCTTGTGATATGCGAAGGTATGCGCTCTACCGAGTGCCCGCTCTAGTTGGTTATGTGTGGCTTTCAGGATAACAATACATGTTTACATTTAGGCCCCCCTTGATCGTCACACTGACCCCCATCAGAGAAGGGGAAAGTTCTGTGGCCCTCACAGGAAAAAACGTTCGGGGACCCCTGTGTTTGATGATTCTAATCGCGCCGCCATAACACGGCCCAGACAGACGGCAGTGCCATCAATCTGACATGAATATGAAAATGAGCGCTGTTTCAGTCGGATGGCCAAACATGGGATGTGTTTATGAGGATAAATCAGCACGTTGTGGGCCGTCTTCAGGGATCAAAGTCAACGGGCCAACACTTTTGTTTTTTGGCCTGTAGCCGACGTGTGTTCCAGGCATCACATCGTTGTGATGCGTTTACTGGTTGTGGTTGAGGTCAGCGTTCTGTGAAAGACCCGTTTCTCAATCAGGGCTGAGTGCAGTGCGATGGGTGGGGGCACCGTACATGCACCGGTATACTGCAAGGAATTAATGAGAAGAAAAGGATTTCATCACTGGGGAAAAACACTTTCTTTTTTGGGGGAACAATTCGGTGTGCACCTCTTGTCTGCCCCTAACTCGGTTGCACAGTAATCCAGGTCTCTGACGGTCACTCAACGGATTACTAACTCTAAACCTCTCCTCTGTCTTTCCATCAGGTGCATCCCTTTTTCCTGGAGACGGCAGACGTCACAACAGAGTTAAAGGTACGAGTCGTTATTATTCCTTTTCATTTCTGGTGTCACTCTCGCTTTGAAAATGTGGTCCGGCACCATGTTGTAATTACACAAGATCACCGCCAGAGGGAGGCAGAGTGTTTCTCCGTGAGACGCCGCGGTACCCGAGGCAGAGGCACAGGCAGCGCAATTAATCTGAATGTCAGCGCCGCTGGGGGAAACCTTTACTTCCATGTTTACACGAGCAGGTGGACATGTGGAGCGCGGTGGAGTCGCGTTGAGCCACGTCAGGCGTCGTTGGGGAGGAACTCGCCGGCCGATACTTTGAGAAGGAATTAGAGAGGTGGAGGGTTCGATTCTGCCCTCCTCCTCCCTCCCCCGTGTTAATTCACATCTCTCGTCTCTCTAGTCCCCTCCTTCTTTTTCCTTTTTTTTTCTCCACACGCGACTCCATCGCCTCCCCTCGCCGACTACTGATAGGGCGGACATGGAGTCAACAGAGGAGAGAAACGGCAGGAGGAGGAGGAGGAGGAGGAGGAGGAGGAGGAGGAGGAGGAGGGGGGAGGCAAAGAGAGTTGGGATACACAGAAGGGACTGAAGTAGAAACAAAGAGACGCTGCAGGTGTGTGTGCGCGTGGCGTCATCGGAGCGGCGGTGTGAAGGACAGGTAGACCACGTGCGGCGGAGCTCGCGCTCTCCTTTCGATTTCTACATTTCCTTCTGGCGACGGCGTAAGCGCCATGGCCCTGCTCACCAACGGCGTGCAGAATCTGGGCTCCTACTACTGCCTGATCCGACGCAGGTTCAAGAGGAGGCGCAAGAAACGCTCGGAGCGCAAAGGTAAAGCCCGTTGCCATGGCGCCGAGGAGCCGAGCTCGGCGTGGACTTGGTTTGGTGGAGAGAGGAAAGAGGAGAGGAGCTGGTTGTAGGATGGCGTGCGTGTGCGTGTGCGTGTGCGTGTGCGTGTGTGTGTGTGTGTGTGTGTGTGTGGGGTTCACTTGCTCTGTAGAGTTTGAAGCTGCTCTGGGATCTGATGCTGAATGTGTTGCCGTAGAAACGTCCGGTGGTTGTCGTGTGTGCGGTGGTGGTTCACACGGAGAGCTCTTTCTTTATTTTTGTATTTGCATTGAAACTTTGTTTTGTAAAAAAATACTTGTTATTGTGCGATAATGTTTAGAAGACGATTGTCACAGAGGACATCGTAATGAATAATTACTGATGCAACAAAACAAATAAATGTATGTTCTTTTCAGAGAAACTTATATTTAAATGTATTTCATATTTTTTTGTACCAAACTTGAACTATAGAATCGTCAGTTCTAGATATTTTGTCCCGTAAGTTGAAGACCTAATAAATATATTATTGATAACATGCATGTGCATTTGAATGTAGGTACGACGGGAGAACACCTATACAAAAACAATGTTTTTAATTATTACTATGATTTGACTATTATGCATATTTTTTACTCTTAATTTTACAACTATGTCCGATGACACCAAGAATATTTTTTTAATTATGATTTATTTTTTCTCCATTGAACCTTTTTATTGACGGGAGACTGTCGAGATGAACAGGAGGGCGAGTCGGACTTTGGACGCCACAACCGCCGCGTGGAGATGCGTCTCCACCGGTCGGCTCGTTAACGGCGTGACTCGAGTGTGGGCTGACGACCGCACGTTGTTCTCGCGTTTGTATTTTGGCCGCGTTGTTTTCACTCCATGTCCGATGGTTCTAAAGGAGATGTACTGGATTTATAGGAAGGATCAGAAGTATTTATCTACTGAGTAGAGACGACCTCCTTCTGAGACGGGTCACACACACACACACACACACACGCACACACACACACACACACACGCAGGCTCTGAGTTCCTCTCCGCCTGAGGTTGCTGCTCTGCACTGGGGATTAGCCTAACAGTAAAGGTAGTAATTACTTAGGTGGCCACAGCTCGCTGGCAGTATTAGCCATGTCTCAGCCACTTGCTTTGACACCACACACACACACACACACACACACACACACACACACACACACACACACACACACACACACACTCAGACTCTCTCACACACACACACACACTCTCTGTCCTCGTCGTGCCGCGTCCATTCATCCAAGTAAATCCAACTCTGCTGATGCTGCATTTCTACACCCACCCCCCCTCCGCCCCCCTCCGCCCGCTCAGGGAAAAAAACAAACCACGTCCATCAGCATTACATGGGTCTGAGTCCGGCCTTTCCGCTCTCCTCTTATCGCCGCGGGGATGAAAGTGGCACTTTTTTTCCACCACGCCGAGAGAAGCGATGACTAAGCGGGACTTGGGGGGGGGGGGGGGACGACACACACACACACTCTCTTGGTGCCCCCCCTCCCCCTGCCGATAAGTCGCCTAGTCGCCCTAGCTTTAGCGGCCCTCCGGTTAGCAGCTACAGCCGCGAGGACGAGGTCACAGGCGATCTTCAACGTGATGCCGACTGGAGGAAACGTCTCCGCTCGGCGAGGGTCACAGGCGGCACGCCGCCGCCAGACCGGGGAGTTCATTACGGCGAGAGCAGATTAGTGTCCTCCACAAGGACGCTCGAACATGTGGCTACGGGGCTGGACCAGGGTCAGCGGTTTGAGTCTGAGCCCTCGACCACCGCAGCCCTGAACGCTGCGGTCTCTCCTGTTACTCCGTGCTTCGAGGCTCCAGCTTCGCCCCGCTGACTGATTAAAAAGAGAAAAAAGCTTTGACTCGGCGCCGTTGGAACGGCCGTCGAGTGACGCGCGGCAACCTGGACGGGGCATTAATCAATTAAAATGAGTTAATTTTACATACATTACCTATATCACAAATTACAAATTTACAATACGTACACATACGACATCCCTGACCTTTGATCTCACATCGGATCAGAAAAAACTCTCAAGGAATAGAAGAGGAGAGAACAGAGGAGGATCCCTCTCCAGGATGGATGGACCAATAGACGTCATGTGACCAGAAGGAATCATTATAGTTACAGCACATTCAATGAGTATGACAGAGTGGATGAATAGTGACGTGAAGTCACAAAGACTCCGGGGAGGAAGCAGAGTTAATAATGTGCGATGGAGAGATGGAAATTCCCCCATGAGGAGAGAGAGAAGAGGAGAGAGGTGCTCAGTGTATCCTAAAGCGATTCAGCCCTATAACTGTAAGACTATCAAAGAGGAAAGTCTTCAGTCTACATGAGGCGACTGTGACTGAAGCTGGAAGCTGGTTCCATTAAAGAGGAGGAGCTTCACATATATAACTTAGTATTGTATTTAAAAGCTGAATAATTTGTCAGAATGTAAGCTTCCAATCAGATGACGTCACGTCAGTATACCAGCTGCGTGTTGGACTCTCAGTCTGGTTTGAGCTCAGTTGTTGGAAGCGACATGTCTCACTCGCGTGTCGATTAATAGATTTTAAGACTGATCTCAAAAGTTTGGTACAGAAGCCCCAGAACTAGACAGAGTGCCACTACACATCATCATTGTTTAAGACTCTAGGAACCTCGAGTAGCCCCGCATTTTGTGAGCGCAGCCCTCTAGTGGGGAAATACGGTATTACACGCTCCTTAAGATATGACGGAGCGTCACCAATCAAGGCTTTGTAGGTTAAGAGAAGAATTTCAAATGCGATTCTTGATTTGTCAGGGGTTATTACCCCGCAGCTGGCTGTGGAGTTTGTCGGAAGCGATTAGTTCCAATTCCCAGTTTATTGTCAGAAGCAGCTGAATCATTTGACTTCGGCGCTTTGCCGCGACGCCGATGACACGCACAAACTCGCGCACCAGCGCAGGTGTTTCCAATCATGTGTGTGATTAGATCAGGGTTGGGGTGAGCGCAGCCAAGCGGGAGCTCAGTGACGACCCCCCTCCCGACTAACGAGGGCCTGTTCTTGTCTGAACAGGTGCGAGAATAGCGAACCGGGGGCCAGATGTCAATCAGGCACTTTTTTGAACAACCACGAGGACCCGTGAGGCGGAGCTGGGGCGGCTGAACCCCCCCGAGGTTAACAACGCAGTGGTTCGCTCCACAAACTAAGCCAGTGGGATTTAACTTGATTTAACTTGGATCATTGCAGAAAATAATCTCTCCGGCACATACACGATTTTTATTCTTACCGATATGAAGCTGTCTCCGTAAATGAACATGTTTTGGGAGTTTTTAAGCGAGAATGCCATCCTCAGAAGAAAAGAGCTAATGCTAGGCTATCATGATTTTTTTAGACTAATTTAGATTTAAACCTAAACATTCTTGAGTCCTCTGTTAACCACGTACTTTATTTAACCCATCTAACCAAAAAACATTCAAAAAATGTTTTTAAAAAGGCGTTAGTTTCCAGACGAGGGAACTGGAAGTGAAATAAACTATATTTTTCATCTTAAAGACTCATCCCAACGCTGCAGTTGGATGTCTCAAGTCCATTTATTGTCGTTATACAACAGCGTTGCGCTACAAAATGCAGCGTGTGGTCCCATGTTTGCCACGCAAGAACAACAGAAAGCAGCATCTCTTCCTTCCAGGGTCCGTACGCTCATGGAAAACCTGGAAAATGGTAATTACCAGGTCTGGAAAAGTCATGGAAAAACTTAAATCATAAAAGTTTGGGAAAAGTCATGGAAATGTGTTATAATCACATGTTCATTTACGCCGAGTTTGAAATCATTTATATGTTTTTAAAGAAAGAGGCTCAAAATATAAGCCGGCGTACGCTCTCAATACCCAAAATGTTCTAAATTGTTTGTTTTTACCGAAATTTCAGTTTGGTATTAGACATTTGTTTTAAAGTCCTGGAAATCCATCAAAATGTGTAAGAACCCTGTCCTTCCTCCCGAGGCCGGCGGCGTGAAGCGGCGGCGGCGTTCAGCGTTGCAATCTCTGCATCTTTTAGAAAAGGCTTGCGACACATTGGTTTTGCATTGTGTCCTGATTGATTATTACAGGCGTCCACAATGTGCACACATACACAATTTACTCTTTTTTTTTTTGTTTTACAGTTTACCTGCAGTTTACAAATCAACTCGTTCCTCTGGTAATGCCGACCGTGCAGGATTACACAATGAGGATGTTACGTAGCGCGCAATGGAAGCAATACTATATATTTGGGACTACAAAGTAAAAGCCATCAGTATCACATTAATCTACATCAGTTGTTGTATTAATATGATATGATATATTCCTTTATTCGTCCCACAGTGGGGTAATTTCAAAATCACAGCAGTGGTGCACATCAGAGCATCAATAAAAATAATTATAAAACACTATAGTAAATACTTAAAAACTAAATACTAATACTAAATATACAAGGGGGAAACAAAGTACAGTGCTGAGTAAAGTAAAGTGTTGTTAATATCGTTTACAGTTGGATAGTTATATGTAAATAAAATGATTTTTGTTATTTATATTGGTTATTTCAGAAAACCTGCAGCGGGACTCGTATTGACGGTCTCGATGTGGATCGTTTGTAATTCCCCTTTCCCGTGTGAGTGGATTAGCGTAGAGGGCACGGTGACTTTCAGAATGCTGATCTTATATCTTCCGAGCGATCGGTTTCGTCCGCGCACCGCTCGTAAACGTGCCGCGCCGCGCCGCCGCTCGGAGCCGCCGCTCGCCAATGGGCCGTGTATGAAATATGGAAAATGAGGGAACGGAGGCCTTTTCTGCTGCACTGGCAAAATCTCCAAAATGAGCTTTTGTAACTTGGAGGGGGGGGGGCGCGGGGCGCTCCGTCTGGCGCTCACAATCCATCGCCGTAAAAGCGATTTCGCCTCTCGCCAGACTCCGTTTCTCCATTTTCTTCTCTCGCCTCCGTCCTCACGTTCTCCCTCCGGCTTCCTTTCCTCCCTCCCTCCGTCACGTCCGTACGACGTACCGGCGGGCACGGCTCCTCAAACGATCCCGTTGTCGTAACGTGTCTAGATCTGCAGCCTCTGAGAGAAAACAAAACAACGGTAACAATGGAAATGAAAGAGTGAACACGCTCCCGTTCGTTTACCCAACAACTGTTTGTTATGAGCGGCGCTTTATTCAGTGGCACAACATTTACAGGCGGAGCGGCGTTCTGTCACGACAAGAAAATGAGCCGTCTGTCTGTCTCAGGGTCATTAGCCTTGTGTGTGTTTCCATTTCAAACTTCAGGCTCGTAGCTGGATCCCAGTTCAGAAACATCTTCTAATGAGTTTCTTTCTCCTCCCAACTCGCCGGAGCCCCCGTCGTTCTCCCTCTTCGTTTCGGCCGGTGCGTCCGTCCTCCCACATCCACTCCCACCACCCCTGACATTCGTCCTCTCCGGGGTGTATGAACACTTCATCCCACCCTCTGTCAGCTGCCACAACCTTTTTCATCAGCACCCCCCCCCCCCCCCCCCCCCCTCTGCTGTCCGTCAAACACTACCTCTCTGCCTGACAAAAGCGAAACGGAGCAGGGTGTGAAATTCAACTCTGCAAGATGACATCGTGGCAGGTGCACACACACACACACACACACACACACACACACACACACATACACACCTACAAGGATGCATCCATGTCCTCTCACTGGGAGACCACGTCCCTTTTCCTCGAGATCCCGTTGCGTCTAAGCCGGCCTCGACGGGTGACAAACGGCGAGCTAGCACCCCGTGGCATCCAGCCGTGGAGAACGGCGTGGCAGCTGGACGAAGGAATTGTGGGAAACAAAGATGTACACCTGAGAGCGCCCACGGCAACGCAAGACGACAACCGCGTTTACGTTTTTGTAAAGAGAACGACGAAGATGTACAGTTGCGAGGGGAGGAGGAGGAGGAGGAGGAGGAGGAGGAGGGAGAGGCTTCACTCGCTCACTCTGTAGGGACTGGATGTGATGCCACACGGCAACAGGTAGGAAGTTAATGCATTCTACTTCCTGCTGGAAACAACCATTCATAAGGTAAAGAAGACGTATAACAGCCAGCGGCCCTTGGCCTGACACACGAGGATGACTTCACGTCTCCACGGTAACGACCTGGACACACGAGGATGACTTCACGTCTCCATGGTAACGACCTGGACCACCTCATGCAGTTTCATGACGATCTACTCCCCGTCTCTACTGTACGGGCGTGCGTGCGTTCTGCCACACGGTTGTATTACCCGGCTAGGAAAACCGCGTGGAGCGCGTGTTCAGGACGCGGCCGCCATCCTTCTAAATCTTCGCGACGTGTCCCGCGGGTTAAATGAGTGTTTTATCGTTCCGGAGGCCTTCCTCGTCCGGCGAAAGCCTCCGATTGGACGTTGGCGTCGGAACGGCCGCCTCTTAATATGCAGAGAGGAGAAAAGCTCGGCCGGCAAATCGCTTCTGGCAGCGTAATTCTCTGGTCATTAGAAGGGCCAAATTGAATAATGGACTCTGAAGTAGGCGTGCGTGTGAGAGAGTGTGTGTGTGTGTGTGTGTGTGTGCGTGTCCGTTTGATGAGACGGGGAGGGCGGTGTCGGTGGGCCGGTGTACTCCGTGGCCCCATCAGTTTCAATCAGGCGGCGCGACAGGCACTCCCCTCGCTGCCCAGCCCCCCCCCCCTCCATTAGGCCACACGTGTACTCCATTACGGGGCATTACCTGGTCAGTGCCTGGGGGCGGCACCTGAGGTAGCCACACACACACACACACACACACACACACACACACACACACACACAGGGAGAAAGAGAGAGCGAAATGAGGAAAGATTCTGACTTCACAGAAAAACCCCTGATCCCATTTCTATTAAGATTCTTCCTCTCCTGCACTTTCTTGAGGTAATCAGCGGACTGCCAAGGCTTTATTGGGGAAAGTAATGGGATGGCGGGGCGGCGACAGCGGCCGCCGTCCACCTAACCACACACACGGGCAGTTACCGATGACCCCCTGATCCTCTTAGGTTGGCATCGCACACCCTCATCCTTCAACTTGCGGGTCCCCTCTGCGGCACTCGGCCGCCTCGTCGGGCTCGGCTCTTTGCGCAGGCAAAATCCCCAGACTCCTTTGCTGCCGCACAAGACCACCGGGCGGAGAGGAAGTTCCCATCTGAGATTGTCCGTAAAGAACAGGTGGACACTAACGGTTCAGCTCCACACATTCCTTCTATTATTAGTTGTTTTCATCCTGTCTCTCTAACTATCACGTCATTCCAGATCCTGCTTCCCATCTCGTCAGTCCAACTCCCTTCACCTGCCCCTTATCACCTCGTTAGTCCCTCATTACCTTCACCTGGTCCTCATGCCCGTCTCACCTGTTGCCCATTCCCTCGTTAGTCCCTGTCTACTCAGGTTCCCTCACTTGCCCTCTTCTAGATTGTCTTTTTTTTTAGGCCACGTTTACACATAGCCGGTATTTACAGAAACAAATATTTCTGCCCCTCCGTTTTCAAAAAAAGTTTCTGTTTATATGAACCCACATAAATACGCCGTCCGCATACGTCAGCATAGGACGCTCACATGACGTGAAGCATCTTTAGTTGCATACTGTGACGTTTGACAACCTAAAACTCTGTTTGACCTAGTTCACACGCAAACACAAAAACAGAGTTTTCAGAAATCTCCACTTTGGCCGGAGTTTTTAGAAATGATCGTTTTCTGTGATTAAACCTCAGTTTTTGTGTAAATGAAAGGCCAAAACACATCGTGTAAACGGGGTCTTAGGTTCCTTCTCTTGTCCTCTTCCAGATTGTCTTGTGTTTTCATGTCAAGTTCTCCAGTGTTATTCGTGTATATTCCTGACCTGCCTGTTCTGACCTCTGATTCTCTGCCCCGCCCCTTTATGGACTTGTTTAAATCTTGGACTGATGGACATTATTAAATGATTCCTTGAATCCCTGCAACAAAACTGCTCACTGGTAATAAAGAATTTGGCTGCGGCGTTCCTGCTTCGAGTGACATTTTGCCACATTTCTCTGTGTCCGGTGCGCCTGATGCGCCTTTTTTCTTTTACGCCGCAATGTGGATACGAGGCCGACTCAGACGGGGCCGCGTGGAGGCGGAGCCCGGCGGTCCTATCAGTCTGCGTTAGGGCGGCTGAGAGGGCTGTCTCATCGGCGGGCTCGCCGCCACCGGCCATTTCCCATGGCCATCTGTCTCTGTCCGGTTCCTTTCCCCTTGCCCCCTCTCCCTCTCATCTCCTCCTCCTCCTCGTCGATTCCTCATCTCGGACTCTCGGTGTTGTTCGATCCGGTTCCCCTCTCTTTCGTCCGGCCCTCTGGCTTTTTGTAAGCGCCACGTCTCTCCGTGTTCTCCTTCTCTTCCAGTTATCCTCCCACCACCGGAAAGCAGTCTCTCACTTCATTAAACTGAATACATTTAGGTTGAGAAAACACACCATGTCACTACTTTGCTAACGTCATCCGATTTCTGTTTAGCAGGAATATAACTGTTTTTTTTCCCATATCGAATGTATTTGATTTGAGTGGAGATATTTCTGCATTGTCCCTGTAAAGCTGTGTCAATCTTTGCGTCTCCATTTCTTCTTGGCATTTCTTTATTATTCAATTAAAATCAGTTTATTTGTATAGCCCATTTTCACAAATTACAAATGTGTCTCAGAGCTTTACAATCTGTACACATAGACATCCCTGACATTTGACCTCACATCGGATCAGGAACAACTCCCAAACAACCCTTCAGGGGGAAAAGGTCAGACCCCTTGAGGAGAGAACAGAGGAGGATCCTCTCCAGGATGGACAGGTGTCATAGATGTCATGTGACCAGAAGGACAGGAATATAGAATAAAGGAATAATAAGTTCTCCGCCGATTTAGCATTGCTCTCCTATATAATAGTCCGGTTCTCACAGGCTCTCGATGGACAGCTTCTGAACAGGATGAGGATCCATGCAGCAGAGATATCATCTCCTTAACAGACGCCTACATTGACCACAATGCATCTCGGCCTCTAACCGAGCGTGAAGCCACTTTCTCACTCGGGATTCATGGAAAACCTGGAAAAGTCATGGAATTTTAAAATGGTCATGTCCAGGCCTGGAAAAGTCATGGAAAATACTTAAATCATAAAGGTTTTGGAAAAGTCATGGAAATGTGTTTATAATCACATCATTTACACTGAGTTTGAAATAATTAATATGATTTTTAAAGAAAAATGTTTATACCGAGATTTCACTTTGGTGATGGAAATTTGGTTTAAAGTCATGGAAAAGTCTTGGAAATCCATCGATCAAAATGTGTAAGAATCCTGTTATTGTGCTGATATTAATTCATCTCCATCCCTCTGGAGCCACTAAAGGCTCCCGGCTCGTTCACATCGTCGTATTCCCCGAGATCTGCTCTGATCTTAAAAAAAAAAAAAAAAAAAAAAGATCTGCAAAGAGGACGCACAGCTGTGATTTGACAATTGTATAAGTCAATGTCAAAAAGTCAGAAACCAGATAATCATGATCAGAACCAATCAGTGTTCTTTTATGTAACACTGATACATAAAGCTGTACGAGTATTACGTGGAGCGCGGGAACTCTCCAGTGGATACAGAAACACATCACACGATGAATTCAGCTCAGTGAATCGATATCTTTGCACAACCCAACAATACAGAGTAACCCCCCCCCCCTTATGAATAATATAATTTCCTCAGAGACTCTTTGCTACCGAAAGGCCACACGATGCAGGAATGTGACCTCAATATGAGAACCAGGGGAGAAGATGTCATCAGGGTTCAGGCCCGAGTCAAAACAACCCTGCCAAATAATTCAGAGCATTTCTTTTTTTTTCTTTTTTCGCTGCTCTCTGATTTCAATACCATGCCGTATGAATGGGTTTCTGAGAAATGGGACACTTACTCAACTGGCGTTGATATATTTCTACCGCGATAGCCTTTAGCCAGACGACAACACGGTTATCTCATCTCTCTCTGACGAGTCCACGGCGGTGTAAAGCGGACCGCACAAAGCCGTTACGAGATAACGATCGGCTCCGGTTCGCCTTCCGGGTGGAAGTCGTCGGCCCGTACCTCGTTTTCTACCTCGAACGATGTCCGTCATGCTGCGTCTCTCATTTTCTCCTGGAGTAAAGTGGCTGGCGAACAGAATAAGACTCTCGGCGTTTCTCAATCAGCGTACTTGTGCGTCCTTTCCTCTCCTTTTCCAGTCTCAGCCCGGGTACATGTTCACATTCAAAGTTCGCTTCTCTCAAAACACGGTCAAAATGCCCGGATGTGACTTGATCCTCCCACTTTACCCAGGATGCATCAGAGGAGACTTGTGCGTACTCTGGCCAGCATATATCCCAGAATGCATTTCACCAGCAACCGGAAACAATAGCGGAGGAGAAAATAAACAACTGACAGATTACTTTTTATGAATACTACTGTTGTTGAGTCAGGAATGTCATTTTATGATGTTTTGTTTATTTGACTGTAAAAAAATAATTTACAGCGAATAATGAGAGTAAACTCAGGAGCAAGAACAGCTGATGTGGTGACGTCATCAAGTCAGCTGCTGGTCCCATCGCAGAAAGACCGTCCTCCCGTCCTCCGGAGTCTGGACTCCCAGGACCAGACTCCAAAAGAACACAAGTCTGTAGTCGTGTTCTTTGAATTGAGAAACGCCGTCTGTGTGGATGTGCGTGAGGGCCGGTGGGTCGAGGCGCATTTGGAGGGTCTTCACAGATGATTATTGTGTGTGGTAAGTCGAGGCGGGACCAATCCAGTGACGTGTCTTGGACCCAACGTTGTGTTCTTGTGGCCTGAGCCGCCGGTCGTGCCAGTTTTCCTAAACACAACTCTGTGGCTTTGTTATCCAAACATAACTTTACGTGCTTATTTTCAGCCCCGCCGCGAGGCTTTTCCAAAACCTCACTAAGCGGGTTTGTTGCCTAAACCAAACATTAGTTTTTCAAATGTTCGGGCCGAAAAAAAACGTGAAAAACATTGGGCGCGTTTTCGGGATTATTTCATGATTTTCCTGGCCAGATCCAAGCTGTCCCTCCTTCCTGTTGCGATGTAGCGTCGTCTGTCAAAGCACCTTTTAGTCTGGCTCTAGTCTAGTCCACCTTACCATCGGGTCGTGTGTGTGTGTGTGTGTGTGTGTGTGTGTGTGTGTGTGTGTGTGTGTGTGTGTGTGAGTCTTTGCCCCCCCCCCCCCCCCCCCCCGTTGTGTGTGTGTGCACGTGTCACCAGCGTCGGCCTTCTGCGACGTGTCGCGTCCCGAGGTGAAGCGGTCGCTCGTTCTGGCCCTGATGGACACGGGAAAGCGAGGGCAGCCATTTAGCTGAAAACCTCCTCTGTTTCTCCCCCCCCCCCCACACACACACACACACACACACCCCAAGCCCTCGGCCCTCCTGTCTCCGCTGGTGCGGGGCGAATCGTAGCCACTCACTCTGATGATTTATGACCTCACCTGAAGCGTTTGTGCATGTGTGTGTGTGTAAAAACAAAGAAAAAGACGAGCAAGAAAGATTTGTATGTGTGAGAGAGAAAAAAGTGTGGTAGTAAAAAAAGAAGACAAAAAGGTGTTTGTAAAAACAAAAAAAAGACGAGCAAGAAAGTTCTGTATGTGTGAGAGAGAAAAAAGTGTGGTAGTAAAAAAAGAAGACAAAAAGGTGTTTGTAAAAACAAAAAAAAGACGAGCAAGAAAGATCTGTATGTGTGAGGGAGAGAAAAGTGTGTGGTTAAAAAAAAAAAGCAAAGAAAGGTGTGTGTGTGTGCGTGGCTTTAGAGAAACTAAAGATGTAAAACGCATCATGGGGTTTCTCAGCTTCGAGCTGAATGATAACATTTGATTTACTCCTTTCTCTTTTCGTGTCGCACACAGAGCAGGAAGTAGTTTATCGTGGGACGCGGCGGCGTGGGCGTGTTCCCCGCGGGCGGCGGCGGCGGCGTTATTCCTCCCCCGGTCTTTACGGCTCGGCCTCGCACTCTTTCCATGAACCTTGGCTGTGCCAGCCTTCTGAAATCCAATCTCCCTTTTTAAAATCCATCAAATAAAAAATTCATATTGATACTCTCCGTCTCCCCTTCCTCCTCCTCCTCCTCCTCCCTTCTCGCAGCCCGCGATGATAAATGACCGGCCGTCAGATATTAAAGTCTGCAACACAATTAAAGGTCAACGCTCTCCTCTTTTCTACACCTCTACATCCTCGCGCTTCTCGCTTCTCGGTTTGCAAGTATCTTGTGTGTTTTTATATTGACTAACCACCGCGCTTTATCTCGAACGTCTGTGGCTCTCGTTTGGACCCAATCGGCCCTTTTGATCACCGAAAAATTGTTTAAAGCCGTATATTTGGAGCCACACATTCTCGATTCCTCCCATTCAAAGGTGAGGATTTCCTCTTTACTGTTTTACGACGTGTCAGCAGATTAAATGACTTTGGGCTCATTGGAAGACCCTGACCGAACTGAAAGTACGAGCACCGGACGTCTTTTAAACAGAGTCGTCTCTTCGAAGCCACGCCCCCAAAATGATCGCAATGAAGGAAAACATCGTATCTCTTGTGGGTTCTCTCAGTTGACGTGGGCGTGGCGCCGCCCAGCTGAGCCTCTGCCCCGCTCCATTACCCAGAGATGGACTGGCTGCCGACCGCGGCGGGGACGCTCGTGTTCTTTAAGCGAAGCGCTTTCGCCTTTTCACATCAACAGAGTTGTTTTTTATTCTATTTTTAACGTAAAGCTCGACCATAAAACAGCTACGAAAGGTTTAGACAATTTTACAACTGCAAGTTGAGATAGGCTTCTTTCTACAGATGTCGAAAGTGATCGTTATGTGTGCGTGTGGTAAATAATGGGACACACAGATATTAATAGAAAATAAAAAATAAACACAAAAAATACTAAATACTAATATTCAAATACTAAATATACAGAGTTTGCCAAGATCTCCAAGATAAAGTATGATGCTGTAAATTCTACAACATTCCCCTCTTTCAATATATTCCCTTCCTGTCTTATACTATATACTATTATATAAATAAATAAAGCCACAAAAAAAATGCAATACTGTAAATATTACAGGGTAAAGCGGCCACGTTCAAGGACTTTCTGCGGTTCAAAATGTCATTACAGTTTAAACTCCTGAATACATAAATTGGTGAGATGATTAAACATTCATTTATAAAGTAATGATTTCACAGTGCTGTTCAAAGTGCGGCTGGAAATAC
Organism: Liparis tanakae; assembly: GCA_036178185.1. Classification (NCBI taxonomy): domain Eukaryota; kingdom Metazoa; phylum Chordata; class Actinopteri; order Perciformes; family Liparidae; genus Liparis; species Liparis tanakae. Next base: position 11,491,173 of record CM070107.1, read on the forward strand.
CAAATCAGTTTTTATCTGTGATTTGAAAAGCCATTAAAGGATACATTGCCGCTGATTTACAGAGCAAATAGTCAGGAAATAATTGCAATTATATTCCTGGGATGAGTTTAGGTTTCTCCTCCCGCAACGAGGCTGCGTCATTTATTTTTATTTTTTTCCGTCTCGCCTGTTTCCGACAGCAGCTAAGCGGGAGCTGTTTTTCGAGCCTGTCTCGGGCCCATCGGCGCGGCATCGAGTCGGGCTCTTGGAACTTTCTGGGTTTGTACGGTCATGGAAAACCTGAAAAAGTCATGGAATTTTAAAATGGTAATTTCCAGACCTGGAAAAGTCATGAAAAAAACTTGAATCATAAAAGTTTGGGAAAAGTCATGGAAATGTGTTATAATCGCATCATTTACGCCGAGTTTGAAATAATTAATGTTTTTTTAAAGAATGATGCTCAAAGTATAAGCCGGCGTACGCTCTCAATATGCTACATTTTCTAAATTGTTCATGTTTATACCGAGATTTCAGTTTGGTCATGGAAAATTGGTTTAAAGTCCTGGAAAATTCATGGATAATTCATGGAAAAGTCCTGGAAATCCACTGGTCATATTCACATGTTCATTTACGCCGAGTTTGAAATAATATTTTAACAAAAGTCGCTCAAAGACGCACAACATTTTCTAAACTGTTTATACCGAGATTTCAGTTTGGTCGTGGAAATTTGGTTTAAAATCCTTGACAAGTCCTGGAAGAGTCATTGAAAAGTCATTGAAAAGTCATAGAAAAGTCCTGGAAAAGTCCTGGAAATCCATTGGTCAAAATGTGTAAGAACCCTGAACGTTGTTGTCTCTCAATGTGCGGTTAACGAGCGTTAAGCGTCGGCGGCGGCGCTCTGAGCAGGCGGCCAAATCCTCACCTCCTCACGGAAGGAATCAGAGAATGTTTGGCTCCAAATATACAGCTTCAAACAATTTCTCTGTGATCAAAAGCACCGATTGTCATCACACAAGTTTGCTAGTGGTTGGTGGGGGGTTACAGTACTCCATTGTTCTGAAAGCCAGGACTCGCTCTGCTACCAACGACGGCAGAGCGAGGTGACGCTTGGCACGGACACATTCTGGCAGACTGGCCACTAAATAAAAAGGCTAAAAGTAAGAAAGGAAAGCTAGAATATAAAGCCATACGAGAGAGGGAAAAGCGTCACTGAAGTACACGCTCTAGTCGGGCCAGATCCACGCCCCCGGCTCTTTAAAATCTGTCCCTTACCATATGCGATGAAAGGTCAGGCAGATAAAGCACAAGCGGCACCACGAATAGTTTCTGCTCCGTCCCTGAGAGACGCGTAGACGGCCGGGATGCGTCCGTTTCCTGAGACCTTCGGGTCGTTAATCGCCTCGATCGTCTGCCGGACACGACTTGAATGAAGCGAGGGGCAATCGGATATCTTGGAGAGCGTTCGCCAAGAGATTTAACCTCTCTCTTAAGTCCCGCCCTGAAACACAGACTGGCCAATCGTGAACGTAGCCTCGGCCTCAACAGCCAACCGACTTGTGACTCCTGCACCTCGAGCTAATCACTCTACATCCAGACTGTTTGCTGTCCTGCCTCCTGATTGGTGGAACGAGCTCCCCACTGACATCGGGACAGCAGAAAGTCTCTACAATCTTCACCAGAAACTAAAAACACATCTTTAGACTATATCTGGATTACAACACAGATTAGCACTTCAGTGGCTCTTAAATAGCTCTTATTGTGGTACTTTTGTAGTTTGACTATGTTGAGGAAATGTTACTTTCTGTATTCTTGTTGTTCTTAGTTTTTACTCTAGGTTGATGAACTTATTGTAAGTCGCTTTAGATAAAGCGTCTGCTAAATGACGTGTGATGTAATTTAATGTAACTAGTGAGCTTGTCGTGGTTGATCGTCGTGTAGCAGGGAGGCGCTTTACCCGAGAGAAAGGAAGGAGATGTTTCTACAAATCAACGCCTGCGGAGCTAGCGTTGGCAAATTCCGTTAGCGCATCACTTCTATGCTACGCGAGCTACTGAAGGTAAACACATCCCGGTGAATAAAGACCTTCTCTGGCTTCACAGGCTGCTCGTCGTCTTCCGTCTCCTTCACTTCCCGATCTGTCGCTTCAGATTCCGTCCTTATCTTTTTGGGATCCTGGATGTTTCCTTCAAACGCATATCGCAAACCGCTCCGTCTGCTTCTTCCTGAAATCGCCTTTTCCCATGAATTAGATAATATTTCCCCCCGAAGTGGTGGAGTTCGTGGTTCTATCTCAGTTCGTGAGACGATGTTTCCTTAACACCTTGCCACAGTGCTTCAGCCTTTTGAGTCTTTCCACCAATGGACCTTTCAACTCAATATCATTTAATATAATTGCTTTTTGCTTTGTGCCCTTTTTGCGTGACGACTTACCTTTCAAGTTTTTGCTTAGAACTCGTACATATTTGATTTGCAGAGGGGGGGGGGGATTTGCGATGGACTAGTTCTCCATTTCGTTGGATGAATTAATAAAGGTTATCCCTTCATGCGAGTACGATTATTTAATCATTTATGCCTCTGACTGTGGTTTATTTTTTTTATTTTTTTAAGCTCATAAGTCTGAATTGATGTTGATGAAGAACCTAAATTCCCACACTGGCCTCCATCGGCCATCTTAAGACGGTTTGAACCCCACCGCCTGCCAGGGGCAGCTGTTTCCATCGCCTTCTGTTTCAGAGGAGATAATGATTCCCTTTTACTTGGAATAAGATTGCATTTTCCATTTCTCTCGCCCTCTATTCTTCCCTCACCTTTGCCTTCCTCTCCCTCGCCCCCCCCACCCCCCTAACCACCTCCTGCCCGTCAGTCGGCCGGTGCCGCCGCTCTCTCCGTGGTGGTGACGCTCTATCGCTCCGTCACAGCGCAGGCGAGGGATGAGAGACAAATCAAAAGCACCTTATTTCCCCTCAGTCCCTCTCACTGCGCCAGATTGAATTTGAGGTTTTTCATCTTCTTTCTCATCTTTCTCTTTTGCCGGCCTCCCTCCACGTCCACTCAGAATTACCTGGAACCAAGCCGTCTCTCAAACTCGATGACGCGGTATATCATTTTAACACGTAGAGGGGGGGGGGGGGGTTGTCGTCAGCTTCTTTTGATTCACTTTTATTTCCACTGCTTTGGTTGTTTGCTTAAAAAGTTTGCTCGCCAAAAGTTTCCCACGGAAATGTCCAAATTACCTTTGCAGACTTTTATGTCCGAAATTGTCCGATACCGGAAGTCTCTTTAGAAAACTTAAAGCAAGAATGAAATGTAGACTTTAATTAATTCCCGTGGAGCATTTGACCCGGAGCGGGGATCGAACCGGGTTCCTCGCGGTTAGAAGACGACCGCTCTCGACCACTCTCGACCACTCACTCCCGTGATCCATGTTTCCCGCTTTTCACGGGCGGTTTTCTCGGCCCGTGGTCTGAGGATGTTACGTTGCGTTCACACCAAAAGCGATGTGATTTTCCGCGCACAAAACGTGTGAGTTTACTCGCTCGACCGTTCGCCGTGTTCATGCCATAAGCGTTGCGACGCTCCGCGAGGGGAGGACGTCCCACACACTAACACCCTCGTGTTTGGGTTGATGACATCACCCGTAGGCTCACTCAGCTCGGTCACTTTCACGATGAAGTTACCGTTACGTCTGAAAGACTTCCGCCTCCAGCGCTACGAGAGAGAACTCAAGAGCCGATTGGCCCGAGTTGCGAGATGACCGCCTCAAAGTTAAAAAATTTCCACCTAGTGGCGAAAATTGCGCTGCCCGGGAAAATATTGCGACTATCGCAGCTACACGTCTGTACGTTGACTTTTCATGGGATTCGGTCACGCGGAAAAAAAAGTTTTGCCTTTGGTGTGAACGCACCTTTAGACATTCCTTTATGCTGCCAGCACATCATATTTCTGGATCGATGGCCTCAGGTTCTCACACGGTTGCTGTCAGTCCCTCAGAGTGCATTCAGAGAACACTCAGGAAATGTTCTCTGGACCTTCCTAAATGACTGGTCAATTTAACAAGGCAACGATTCTAGCTGTGAATATTGTCAGCAGTACAGCTCCTAAGATAATAGCTATAGGGGCGCATCAGGCAATGAGCCATTTTAAAGAAAATAGCAGTGCCTTTTACGCCTACTTGGTACTCCTTTAGGCAAAGCGTAATTTATTTTTCTTTATCAACGATCAGTCAACTTGACATATATTGTTCTAACAGCCGGGATTCAGATTACTGTAATTTGTCACTTTTATTCAGCATTGGGCTGAACTTGAGTGACCTTGAAGTCCACTCGCATCGATACACATCCACTAGGACCAACTCAACACGGGTCATATGGATCTGCTCTTGGGCGAACACGGATCATCTTTTGGGGGGAATTCTGAAATAATTTAAATAGACAATTAGACTCGGTGTGACTCTCCCCCTCCGATTGCACCTGGAATATCTATATAGATTTCAGGAATACCTACCCACGTATGACCGAGGCTGTCTCCCGTCTGAAACTGACGGGCGCCGATTAGACGACACGGCCGCGTGTGTCGGAGGATGTCCGAGAGGGAGAAGACGTATGCGGGTGAAAGCCCGGTCTTCTGTGATCTTTATTTTTTTTTACGCTTGGATGCACATGAGCCCAAGCGAGAGGCTACATTGACAGTGAAAGGTCAATTCAACTTGTACTAGAAAAGTACCGCGGTACCCTTACGTTTAAAATAGTACGTTTTTGCATATTTTTTGTACCGGTATGTGCGGTATCGTATCGTGAGTATCGTGATATTTTGGTAGGTTTAGTATCTTAGTCCTAATTTTGGTATCGTGACAACCCTAGTCACCACACAACGATCCAGAGGAGCTGCGACCTGTGAGGACTGCAGCTGGTCCCGGGTTGCCGGATGAGGGGATCCTCGTCTTCCACTCCGTTGGACCCGCTCCCATCCGTCCCCCCCTTCGCCCCACCTTTTCATTTTCAATTATGGGTCGGAATATGAATCTTTAATTGGTTGATAATTGTGCTAGCATATTTGCTGTCATCCGCCATTAGCCCAGATTAATTAGCCCATTTAGTTTAGCTTAAGGAAGTGTCTTGCTGAGAAATGGGCCCACCGATGGAAGACGGGGAGAGAGTAGAATCAGCACAATCTGCTCGGCGTCACAATGCCATCTTTCTCCTGCTTCTCCTCTCTTTGTGTCGGCCCCCTCCTCCCCTCCTCCCCTCCTCCCCTCCTCCTCCTTCTCTCTTCTCACTCCCTCTGTTGGTCGGTTTCATCAGTCTTCATTCATCTGCTCTGCTTCCAGCAATGTATTTATTCCTTTTTTCTTGTAGCGCCGCATCTCTCCGGCAGTCTGTGTGGGGAGACCGATCGAGTCACACAGTTAAAAAACTTTCTTACAATTATTATTTCTGTAATTAGCCGTTAAGTTTATGCCGGCGGTGCACGTTGTCCCCGTGCTCCTCCTCCGATGACATCATTATGGAGATCATTAATTTGATGACCGGCGGGGCTGAGACTAACAATTGAAATCAAACGTCGAGGTTGATGTACGAATCATCATTTTCTTACAGGTTGAATGAATGTCGTATTTAAGTTTGACTTCAGTTGTTGTCGTATCGTACCATTTGTGGACTTCACCGCCTCCATGCCTGTTCTGTCACCGTTTGATGCTAAAGCAAACGGCAAGGTTACCTTCCATTACAACACTCTGACGTGGCACTTTTTTTTTTTAATGCCAAGTTGACATTCATGTCCCCTTTTCATTGTTGCTGCGTGTTTGCGTCTCTTATGGAGCCACTCAGTTGCTGCTTTGGATTCCAACCGCATTCATGGAAGATGGCAAAAACAAAACCAACTCGTATCGCCTCAGAGTCGGGCAATCTCAGAATTGTGGGAAATCATTTGATTGTTGGTGTGAAAAAAAATATTGCTAAATGAAGCTTTAATCACACTCACCACCGTGTGTGTGTGTGTGTGTGTGTGTGTGTGTGTGTGTGTGTGTGTGTGTGTGTGTGTGTGTGTGTGTGTGTGTGTGTGTGTGTGTGTGTGTGTGTGTGTGTGTGTGTGTGTGTGTGTGTGTGTGTGTGTGTGATGGAGTAACTTGGTCATGTCAGCTGCTGTATATCTCCCAGCATGCAGTGGGGCATGAGGTCTAATCGGAGGGATATTAAAGTCACAATAGACCGCTCCTGCTATTAAGGCCGGTCAGCCCTGGCCTCCCCTCTCTCACCTTGATAGTGCTCGCTCTCTGAATATTTATATGCCCGTGTGTGTGTGATGGAGCGTCAAAAGTGTCGCCTCTCGAGGTCCCGCTCCTCATGCGACCCCCTCTACTTCATGTCCTCTGATCTCCAGGTGCAGCGGGGGCGAGGCTGCTCTCAGGTCCGAACAAACCCGCGGCCATGGATGTGGACGAGGAGGAGAATATGAGTGAGTCCGTTTTTTATATTGGAGTATTTTCCGTCGGGCCCGTCCGTCTTTCCGTCTCCTCTGAGATATCCGCCTGTGTTTGTGTTCCCCTCTCGTCTGTCTGCCGCACGTCTTCCAGCTGTGGCGTGTAATCAGTGCGAACGTGTCCATCTAACCCTCCTGTTACCTTCGGGGTCAATTTGACCTCATTCAATGTTTAATGTCTCTAAAAAAATTGACATTTTTTTTTGCTTCATATTTCATGACTTTTCCTAATTTATTGGGGACACCTGTGAAAATATAACATTCACATGATGATATGTTTTCACTGTCCTGAACACAACTTGTACTCATCGGTGTTCTTTAGGGTCAATTTGACCCCAGGCTGTTTTTCACTTTAAAACATATAAGAAATATCAACTTTTTTATTTATTTAAAGGCTATTTAGGTAGTCAACAAACAAACGTAAAGTACCTCACACCTAACCTTGGGAAACACTATTAATTAAAAGTCAAAAAAGGGTAAAAGATGTTAGTAAATTTGAAGGTAACCGGAAGGTTAAAAACATTCTTATTCTTTCTCTTCTTTTTTTTTCAAGAGCGACCCGGCCAAGACGGGCAGCGACATAAGAAACACAGTTACAAACAAAAAACACACAACAAGACAAGTTAAAAAAATACTAAAAGTTAAGAGACGGTGACAACAGTTAATTTAAGAAACATTGACATTTTGTCGGCCTCGTCCGCCGCTCCTCTCTCCGAGGAGGTCCTCTCCATGCCACGGTGTACTGGAAGTTAATTAGACATTTCGACTTGAGCCGAGTAGCCGAGCCTCAGACGGCACAGAGAGGCGCGATTGAGTGTGGTGGTAGAGGGGGACCACACACACACACACACACACGCACACACCTTAGCGATTCCAAAAACTCAGTCAAACGAGTGCCTTCACCTCCAATTCTATTCTCACATTTATGCTGCCAGTCCATACAAAACAAATCGATATATATATATATATATATATATATATATATATATATATATATATATATATATATATATATATATATATAAAGATAAAGATAAAACACAGTCCACGGTCACACAATAATTATTTTTTCCTTAAATACAGAGGGAGGACCAATGAAAAATTGTAAAAATAAATAATCTTTTGACGTTCCTGTGACGATCTTTGCTGGTCTCAATTTTTCAGCACACAAATTATTAAAAAAAAAAAGCCTGAGAAACAAGTGGCACTTGAGATGAATCTGGGGCAGAAGACATTTAACAAAGACTGAGGATCCGCCCATGTGGGAGATTTAGTCTTTGCATAACTAACGGGTGCTGATTACACAGACGCTGGCATGGTAACGACCACCGTTGCGTGTGTGTGTGCGTGTGCGTGTGTGTGTGTGTGTTTGCCATTACTCATCGCATGCTGCCATGGCTTTTGTCCTTTGGTAGTAAAACTATTGGATATCCATTGACCTGCAGAAAAGTTATCATCCTATAAAATAAGCTTTTTTGAATTGTAACCCTGTAGACAAACTTAAAATACGATGAGAGATGCACTTTTGAAATGGAGAGAGAGAGCTCCGGTTGTTGTTGTTTTTCTTTCTTTGTGGTGTTATTTCAATGTATTTGTTTGTACAGCATCCGAGAGTTTTTTCAGTGTGTGATTACATTTTGATTGGCCTATTGTTCTCAACACCCCATAAACGTAACTGTTTTTAAGAGATGTATAGACAGTATTTAAGCATATCATGCATGTAATGCAATGGAAATGTGCAGCGGGTGAAAGCTCCGTGCATTCGCTCCATTGCAACCTAATACGCAACAGCAGTACATGCTGGTTTTTGTGTGTTTTCTTTACAATTTATTTGTACATTCAAGTCCTCCTTTTAACTTGTTCAATTGTCCGCCACGGCATAAATGACATAACTTGTGCCGCAGCATCTGTGGCGGTGGACGGTCCGTTGGCTGAGCTTGCATCCCTGTCCAACGCGCACTACGCCGCCGTAGAGCGCACGCACACACCGAAACACATCGCACGTTTTCCCTGCAGATGTTGCTCGTAAATTGAAGGAAATGCCGTTCGTGTTCTTGATTTCAGGAATAAGTGTTGAGTTGTTTTGCCTTTTTATAGAGATGTCAATTGCAGTGTGCAGATGGTAGCGGCATGCCGGTACCCCGTGCCACCTAAAGCACTGCGTCCTCTGACGTGCTCCATGGGAGGGATCTCAGAGGCGCAGGGTCTTTATGAATGGCACCTCCATTAGAAATGGATTTTGAATTCAGAGTTTCCTCATTCTTCTCAAAATTGTATACAAAAAAAAAACGTGTACACGGCATTTTAACCTCCCACCAGTGTCACCAGTCAAGACTTTAGGATCCTGCAGTAGGTGGAGTCTTCTCCTTCCCGCCTCTTTGATGTATCCTCCTGTCTGCCTGGTCCTCAGCTCCTCCCCCCTGCACTCCTCCCCTGCACCCCCTCAACCCAACCTTCAGTCCCACTCATGCACACTGCGGCCTCTCTTTCTCCTGAGTACCGCAAGGAGTAACCTATCAAGCCTTTGCTGAAGGATGTTATAAATGAGAATTTTTGCCAATATTCCATCCACTTTGCTAACTGGATACAGTGATATGTGTTTCCCAGTAGGGTTTATAGTGCAGGACTGAACACTTAAAATGAACCTAATTTCTCTGTAGGCACTCGAGCGATTACAAATTGAGTGGATGAGGAGCAGATCTGTTGTGTGTGTGTGTGTGTGTGTGTGTGTGTGTGTGTGTGTGAGAATGTGTGTGTCTTTGTTGAGTGTTGATGTGTGTGCATTTTTATATTTAACATTGTGCGACTAGAGGAAAGTACGCTAGTATCTCATCAAGCCTTCGTAATTATAATTTAGGGAGGTTAATTTAAAAATGAAATACTATACAACCAAAATATAGTAAAAAATAAATCAATCTCCCGAAGCTGTTTTGAATGTTCATCTCTAAAGACTGGGCATATATTTGAACAGCAATAGATGTAGTGACGGCGTTCTGATATCAATAGTCTGCAGGTTACTGTGTTCAATGCAACTGCTTTGATTAAGGAACACAAATCATTGGTTCAGTTCCAAAGAGTGATAAAGGAATCTATAAATTTTGCATTTACAAGATCCTGCAACGAAGGCGTTGTAAGTTACTCTTTCTGGGCACCGCAGGTTCGAGCAGCACCGATGTTAAGGAAAACCGAAACCTGGACAACGTGTCCTGCAAAGACGGGATGGGAGTGGCCGAACAGCTCCCCAATGGAAGCGGCCTGGGCAGTCGAAAGCGCCCCTTAGAAGAGGGGAGCAATGGGCTCACGCACTCCAAGTTCCGCGCCAAGAAGCGCAAGAAAACGCCGGGTCCGGTGCTGCCCAAGAACGCCCTGATGCAGTTGAACGAAATCAAACCGGGTCTGCAGTACAAGCTGCTGTCTCAGACGGGACCGGTCCACGCGCCGGTTTTCAGCATGACCGTGGAGGTCAACGGGCAGATGTTCGAGGGCATGGGCCCGACGAAGAAGAAGGCCAAACTGAGCGCGGCGGAGAAGGCGCTGCGCTCCTTCGTCCAGTTCCCCAACGCCTCCGAGGCGCACCTGGCCATGGGTCGGACGCTGACCGTGAATACGGACTTTACGTCCGACCAAGCCGACTTCCCCGACATGCTCTTCAACGGCTTCGAGACCCCGGCCGCGCCCGAAGAATCCTTCTTTCTGGGCTCCAACGGCAACGGCTCCTTGAACTCGCTCGGGGAATACCCGCTGCCCACGCCGCCGGGCAGCAACCTCGTCCAGGCCCCGTTGCCCCCTCCGTCGACGTTCAGCTCCCCGACCAGCGGCAAAAACCCCGTCATGATCCTCAATGAGCTCAGGCCGGGTCTCAAGTACGACTTTGTCTCGGAGAGCGGCGAGAGCCACGCAAAGAATTTCGTGATGTCGGTAACGGTGGACGCACAGACATTCGAAGGCTCAGGGCGCAACAAGAAGCTGGCCAAAGCCCGGGCGGCCCAGGCGGCGCTCTCGGCTCTCTTCAACATGCAGCTAGACCAGACTCCATCCCGGCAGCCCATACCAAGAGAGGGATTGCAGCTCCACCTTCCCCAGGTGAGATGTTTCTTTCTCTCTGTCTAGGTTGCCATACGTCTATCGAGCCAGAACCGAAACTCGAAAGCGCGCCGTGTGTTTATCCAAGACGTTGAGCAATTGGAACCGCGCCATCCGGCTCATGCTTTGAGTGGCAATGAGTGCACTCCAAAAATGTAATTGGCTGATTTAGATCAAATCATGAAAGTCTAATTTGGTCATTTGCTCCTGAGCGATTTGACCACCAAAAAAAAAGATGCGACTGGAACTGAACTAGAAAGCGTTGCCGTTTCACCGTAAAAACCTCCGGTGGGCGGGACTCAGGGGCGGCTGGCTGCTTTTGGTGCGACTGTAGAGGTGACTGTCGGAGTGTGCGGAGAGAGATAACAGTCGGCAAAGCTAATCAGCACAACACACTGTCAAGTGTCAACAGTCCACCCCCCCTGCCCTCTTTTTTTTCTCTTTACTCCCTCTCTCCACTTGTCAACTGATTTATTTGACGAGAACCCCATTTTAACGATCGATCCTCCACTAATTGCTCTATTAATTCTCCGTGGCTCTGTATTTAATTTCCGCAGCCAGTTTCCATCCGGTGAGGAACTAATGGGGACAACTGGTTTGGAGTCCACTGCTGTTTTCAAAAAAACAAAAAAATATGTCGACTCTTGTTGAGTATTTTATAGTTTGAGCTATTTTGTTGAAGCTCAAACCATAAAATAATAAGAAAAGGCATTTAGGCATAATTTGGTCACACATGGATTTTTTTTGTTCTGCGTTATCAGCGCTTTAAATCGTTGGTCATGCTGACGTCGTAGGCGACCTTAGCATCGGAAAGTCAAAGATCCGGCTCCGAGCGAGTGGCTCCAAAGTAGCATGGAAGTAATGTTGGACTAATCTCTTGAATTCGTGGTCATCCAGCCGTCGTCGTCTTGTTTCGTCACATTAGCAACCGATGAAGAGGAGGGGGCTGCTCTGAAGAACAAAAGAAGTGTGAAGTTCACTCGAGTGTTTTCCAAAAAAAACACTCAGGTCTGAGTGTTTTTTTTATAAAACACTTTGTTCACATCTGCTGCTCGGGGTTTACTTAAATTATAACTGTCGTGCCAAACTCAAACAGCCGCCGCTTGAAAGCGAGCGAGGTATCCCTCAGGGGCGCAACCCATTTTCTCTCGTTGCCGTTTCAACGCTCCGCCGCTTGTTTTGGAGCCGAGTGCGAAACAGTGTGTCAGGAAGATGATGCTCTAGGGGAAGATACCATCAGAAGAGCTTTGTCAACTGACATATCTGACACAAGCTTGTGTGTGTGTGTGGGTTTGTGTGTGTGTGTGTGTGGGTGTGTGTGTGTCCAGGTTCTGGCGGATGCAGTGTCTCGCCTGGTGGTGGATAAGTTCAGCGAGCTGACAGAAAACTTCACCTCACCCCATGCACGACGGAAAGTCCTGGCAGGAGTCGTCATGACAACGGGTACGTAATGTGGGGAAAGACACGGTCGGCGCTCCTAGTCTCAGGTGTCACCGCAAAGGAAAAAAATGTTTAATAAATACACCATATATTTAATTTATTATCATTTTTAGTTCAGTTTCATTCGTATTTTTGGAAGGAATTGTAATCCCGTTTTCCATTTTTTCCAAGTTGCTGGTATAAGCTACATTATTGTCCTGATGAATAACAGTTCAGAACATTTTACAATTTTTTTTTGTATTTTGTTTTTTCAACATCAGTACATTTTTAAAAGAAAAATATAAAAAAAGATCCCAGTCCAAACTGCGAGACATTCAGCGTATTAATGGAACGCCGCTATCGGATCGCTACTCGATATCGGACGTCGCTGTTCCGTCTTTTATGGAGACTGATCTGAACCAGGCTGATCTGAACCAGGCTGATCAGAACCAGGCTGATCTGAACCAGGCTGATCAGAACCAGGCTGATCAGAACCAGGCTGATCTGAACCAGGCTGCTTAGAACCAGGCTGCTTAGAACCAGGCTGATCAGAACCAGGCTACTCAGAACCAGGCTGCTTAGAACTAGGCTGATCAGAACCAGGCTCATCAGAACCAGGCTGCTCAGAACCAGGCTGCTCAGAACCAGGCTGCTTAGAACCAGGCTGATCAGAACCAGGCTGATCTGAACCAGGCTGATCAGAACCAGGCTACTTAGAACTAGGCTGATCAGAACCAGGCTGATCAGAACCAGGCTACTTAGAACCAGGCTGATCAGAACCAGGCTACTCAGAACCAGGCTACTCAGAACCAGGCTGCTCAGAACCAAGCTGATCAGAACCAGGCTGTTCAGAAACAGGCTGTTCAGAACCAAGCTGCTCAGCCTTCCGATCTCAATTAAAATGGCTTCATAAAATCGTCGGCCTAAAAATCAAAATCTACAAATTAATCTGCTTCGTGTTCGTTGCCGTGAAAAGTGCCGCCGTGGTGCCTCCGTCCCTCTTCTCTCCGTTGCTTTACAAACACACGATCTATGAGCGACTTCTGCTGGTATTAATGATTTTAAACACACTCGTACCGCATCGACGCTAACGCCTGCGTGTCGGTCAGAAACTGAAATTATAGTAAAACAATAACGTAATAATCGTGAGAAGAAAAAAAAAAGTGTGACAGCCTTTTCTGGGGGCGTAAAGGTTCCACCTCACATTTGCGATTGGCTGCTGAAACTGGGAAAACATAAAATTCACATGATATATGTTTTCACTATCCTGTACAATTTGACCCCAGGCTGTTTTTCACTGTCAAACATATAAGAAATATCAACATTTGTATTTATTGAAAGGGCTATTTAGGTATACAACAAACAAACGTAAAGTGACACTTAAACTTGGGAAACAATATTAATTCAAATAATTTTCTGGAGGTTTCAAATTGACCCCAGGGGTAAAATATGTTCGTACATTTGAAGGTAACATGAGAGTTAAGGAGAGCGCAGAGAATTCAGTTTTCTTTTAATTGATCAAGGGCTTAAAAACACAACGTACAGCATGTTCACTCCAGATGTATTGACTGATGTATCTCTCTGCCCCCCTACAGGGGTCGATGTGAAGGAGGCGCAGGTAATTTGCGTCTCCACGGGAACCAAATGCATCAACGGTGAGTACATGAGCGACCGCGGCCTGGCCCTCAACGACTGCCACGCCGAGATCATCGCCCGGCGCTCGCTCATCCGGTACCTCTACACCCAGCTGGAGTTCTTCCTCAGGTCAGTGGACGCCGTGAACTCGTCTTCGAGCCGCCGCTTCGTCTTTCCCCCGCCGTATTGACTCTCCCGTGTCCCGCCCGCAGCAAGGAGGACCAGCAGAAGTCGA
>CM070107.1:11510000-11525000 GCA_036178185.1 Liparis tanakae
TGACACGGCATCGAATACACAGACGTTTGTAGGAAAGGAAATTGGATACCCCAGAGAGAGAGAGAGAGAGAGAGAGAGAGAGAGAGTGTGTGTGTGTGTGTGCGTGTGCATTGGGTGGTTATGTACTAATATATTTTTGCTTGTGCAGCTGTATGTGTGTGTGTGTCCACTTATGCACATTCCACATTATCATACAGTATGTCTTTGTGCTTTCCGTCTCTGAACTACACCGCCGGGTCTCTGGGCACTTTTTAAAAGCTGATTCTAATTATTTCTACATGTCGTGCATCGAAAGTCGTTTGCGAAGCATATTCCAGTTCCCATGAAATCAAAGTGTTCCGCTGGTTGTGGATTGCGGTGGCAACAACAGCAGAAAGTACATTTCTAAGTATTCATAAAGCGTGGCCTCCCCCCAGGGCTGAGCCCAAGTCCACCCTGGGTGGGACATTTACATACATTGGGGGCACTTTGTGATACTTGTGAAACAACATCTAACTTTTGTTCCAAAATAATAAATATACTTATTTAGGTTTACAGTATTTTAAAGATTGTCATCAAATGGCAATAATAGGACTAGTAGGCGGTAGTCTAAATATTCAAAGTGTTTACTTAGATTTTTTTTTAACAAAAAACAAACAGAAAACATATGATTCTTATTTCTTTTTCGTTATTGTTATTCAATTTTGTATACAACTATTAACAATTACAACTTATTTCTTTGTTTTTTTATAATTAAAAAGGAGCTTTACTACCGAGTACAGGCAATGCGACAAAACAAAGAATACAAATAAAACGCTATTAGATTATTCAAATGATGGGGGCATTTTTTCCCTTTGCCCTCGTGTGTTTCCAACACCGAGTCCACCCACAATGCCAAATAACAGTAGGTTGACATTCACGTGAGCATCATTTTATTCATGTCCCAAATTACTTTCTTACTAATTTTACTTCTCCAGACTGTGTGCAAAGTTTATCTTCAATACATGAGTGTAAACATGATTTGAGAGATGTTTGTAAGGTCACGGTACAAAAGGCTAAAAAAGGGATTAAAAGAAGATGTGTTTCTGTTGTAGGAGTCCAATTATGGAATAACGTTGAAATGGATGTAAGAATGGTGAACTGCTTTTTGGTTTTCAAGGGAATTATTTATAAAACTTGAGAATTATAAATGTGATTAAAAACGTATTTACATATGGAAGATGTATGTGGAAGTATATATAAATATATTTTTTGTTTTTTCTTAATTTTATATTAATTTTCTGATTTATTTTGATTTTAATTAAGGATAGGAATTTATAAGCCTTTCTTGCTTCTACCTATACCTTTTCAGTCTTTCTCTTTTGTATAATATATAGAACTAGAATGGGCACTCCGTAGAGCGCATACCTTCGCATATCACAAGATTGAATTATGAACAATTTGGCACTAGTTTCACGCAAATCGGATGCCAATTAACCGAGATATCGCAAATTTACGTTTTTCACCTTTTCGTGACTTTGACCTTGACCTTTGACCCAATCACTCCCAAAAACTAATCGATTGTTCCTTGGGTCGTGACCAATCATCCCACCAAGTTTCATAAGAATCGGCTCAGTTTTGTCTGATTTAGACGAATAACTGACGGACGGACGGACATATTCACAAACGCCGGCGAAAACATTACCTTCTGCATTTTCAATGCGAAGGTAAAAATATTGTATTGTATTTGATTTGATTGACTAAATAAAATACACAAACAAACAAACGTTCCAAACGCTTTCTGCAGGTGGAACGTGGTGGGCATCCAGGGCTCGTTGATGAGCTACTTCACGGAGCCGATCTACTTCTCCAGCATCATCCTCGGCAGCCTTTACCACGGCGACCACCTCTCCAGGGCCATGTACCAGCGCATCGCGGAGATCGAGGACCTGCCCCAGCAGTTCGCTCTCAACAGGCCCCTACTCAGCGGTGAGTGGCCGCTTTGTGGCAGAGGGGAAGGGGGCGGTGGTAATGAGATTCACCCCGAAGGATGTCATTTTGGCACATCGTCGTATCTCCTTTGCAGGGTTCGTACGCTCATGGAAAACCTGGAAAAGTCATGGAATTTTAAAATTGTCATTTCCAGGCCTGGAAAAGTCATGGAAAAAAGTTAAATCATAAAAGTTTTGGAAAAGTCATGGAAATGTGTTATCATATGAGTTTGAAATAAATAATGTTTTTTAAAGAAAGACGCTCCAAACATAAGCCGGCGTACATTCTCAATACGCAACATTTTCTCAATTGTTCATGTTTATACCGAGATTTCAGTTTGGTCATGGACATTTGGTTTAAAGTCCTGGAAATCCATTTGTCAGCAGGGAGACAGGTATTGGGTCTCTCTCTCTCTCTCTCTCTCTCTCTCTCTCTCTCTCTCTCTCTCTCTCTCTCTCTCTCTCTCTCTCTCTCTCTCTCTCTCTCTCTCTCTCTCTCTCTCTCTCTCTCTCTCTCTCTCTCTCTCTCTCTCTCTCTCTCTCTCTCTCTCTCTCTCTCTCTCTCTCTCTCTCTCTCTCTCTCTGACATTTACCTAGTTCCTGTGGAATTTAAATAGCTTTAACATTTTGTCTGCATACTTCAGCAGTGGCCTTTAGCAAACGCTGCGTAGAGACCAGGAATCACGTTGTTTTCCATTTTTAAGATTTTGAATTCAGTCTTTACCTCCTTTAGCAAATGCTGCGTAGAGACCAGGAACCACGTTGTTTTCCATTTTTAAGATTTTGACCTTCTTGGTTGAGGATTTTATTAATTTGTTTAGAGCGTGTCACATTTTCCTGTTAAATGTTAGGATTGCCAAAACCTTTTAGTTCTTCATTCTTATTTAGCCCTTTGTCATTTTGTCGTCTTTCTTTCCACTAATTAAATTCATCCCCGTTTCTGTGCCCATCTTTTTCCTCACCCTGTCGTTTTATGAATTATATAACAGTACTACAAGCGGAACTAGACGCTTGTACAGACTTTCACAAAAGACAAGTGTTAAAGGTGGCAGAAATATCATAACAAACATTCTTAGTCTTTCTTTTTCTTTAAACAAAACAAAATCATTACAGTAATGGTACAAAATAGACACTTTAAATTAAACAGGTGAAGTGACGCCGGCTCATTTGTTTTAGATCTTAGGGCAGAGGTCGGCGACCTTTCCCTTCTTTAGGGGAAAGGCCGCCGATCTCAGCTTGTAAAGTTGTGTATATATATATATATATATATATATATATTTTTTTTTAAATATATATATAACATATATATATATATATATATATATATATATATATATATATATTTTCTAAATATATAAAAAAATATAACCATTAATAATAATAACCATATTTTTTTATATATATATATATAGAGAGAGAGAGAGAGAGAGAGCCTCTAGTTTGTTGTATATATGAAATTACAGAACCAGAATAAAGAGAATTCTTGACACTGTACTGCTATTGCTAACTCTTATGAGGAGGAGAAACATGATTCACTGCCACGTGTCGGCCTACATTGAGGTAATGAATCAGATAACTATGCAAGCGTCGCCCCCTCCCCCTCTGATTGGCTCATGGGATCGAGTGCTCGTCCTGTCACGTCAAGGTAGCGGGTTCGATTCCCGTCCTCCCCTCTTTCAGTCAAAGTGTATTTTACCAAGTATATTTGGTCAACGCCGCAACCGGCGGGCCGAAGAGACGCTGGCGGCGGGTTGCCGACCCTCGTCTTCAGGGACGACGAGCCTGAGGGGCATCTCATCGCATGGCCTGGATGGAGCTCTGTGTGCCCCCCCCCCCCCCCCCCCCATCCTCCTCCTCCTCCCCGGTTGCTCTCTAAGTGTCGGGTAACGGAGATAAAGGGGGATGGGGATATTAACCTTTTCCGCTTTAGAGAGTTTCTAGCGGTGACGGGCTGTGGCGTAAGAGCGCTGAGGATTTCATCCCCTTTAAATCATCTTCTGCCACAAGTGCTGTCAGATGGAACCAATGAGCTTAACACACACACACACACACACACACACGGAGCAGAACACCGGGATTTATGGCATCCATATATCTCCCATTTATGCTCGGGTTACAGAAGAGTGCTGCGCCCGGGAGAACGCCGCCTCTGACCCCGCGGTCCCCCCGGGCGGATGGTGGTTCTTCTTCACTCGGTGGCACACGGATACATAAAAAGGAAAGGGAGGGAAATAAGTTGGTGTGGGAGACGCTCTCATTTGAGGGAACGGCTCGCCACATCCATTGTTCAACGCGGAGGACGGAGGAAGACAATAACGATCTCATCTCCGTAGTTTCTCCACGGTTCGAAAAGCTCGGAGACATTTTCCTCCCCGACGCAATATTTGGGTAAAAGATCTTCTCGACTTCTCGTCTTTCTCTCCAGGTATCAGCAACGCCGAGGCCCGGCAGCCGGGCAAGGCCCCCAACTTCA
The DNA here is from genome assembly GCA_036178185.1 of Liparis tanakae. Lineage (NCBI taxonomy): Eukaryota > Metazoa > Chordata > Actinopteri > Perciformes > Liparidae > Liparis > Liparis tanakae. Next base: position 11,514,423 of record CM070107.1, read on the forward strand.
GCGTGAACTGGACGGTGGGGGACCAGACCCTGGAGGTGATCAACGCCACCACGGGCAAGGACGACATGGGCCGCGCTTCACGCCTCTGCAAGCACGCCCTCTACAGCCGCTGGCTGCGCCTACACTCCAAGGTGCGCTCGCTCGGACGGCAATTTAATCGTTTTTGAAAAAAAAGTGCCGCTGTGCGAGATCACCGAGACCGCAGAGGTCAGACGGGACGTCGAATTATAGCCGGAGGTCGGTGGTTGCTCCCGGAGTTCAATTCAGTTTATTTCTATAGCCCAATTTCACAAATTATAAATTAGTCTGAGTGCTTTACAATCTGTACACATAGACATCCCTGACCTTTGACCTCACATCGGATCAGGAACAACTCCCAAACAACCCTTCAGGGGGAAAAGGTAAGACCCCTTGAGGAGAGAACAGAGGAGGATCCCTCTCCAGGATGGACAGGTGTCATAGATGTCATATGACCAGAAGGAATCATTAGAGTTAAAACACATTCAATGAATATGACAGAGTGGATGAAGAGTTGGTAGTCGACATATTCCACGTTGGAGACCTCCATGATCCCCGAGGGATCTGAAACGTCGACAACGGACGTTGCGAGCGCACGTTAACGTCCGGAGACGTCGACCTCTGAAGTGAGAGCGAGGAGATTATTCTTCATCTTTTTGTGAAATGCAGATCGGGAAAGAGAGACGAGAGCTGCGGTTCACGTCGTGAGCTTACTGACGTAGTTAGAGAAAACAACTCGCCCCCGTGCTAAACGTGTCGCTCCTCTGTCCCTCTGCAGCTGTCCTCCATCCTGTGGATCAAGGTGCTGAAGCCCAGCTCGTACCACGACGCCAAGCAGGTGGCCACGGAGTACCACTCCGCCAAGCTGGCGCTCATCAAGGCCTTCCACAAGGCCGGCCTGGGGGCCTGGGTCAAAAAGCCCAGCGAGCAAGACCAGTTCACCCTCTGCTCCTGAGAGAGTCACGGGATTCCCCAAACACCCCCCCCCCCCCCCCCACACACACACACACACACACACCCTGTACCCACCCCCCCTCAACACATACTCTCCTCCCCTCCATGACCCAGGCCTAAAAGCGAGAGCTTCCCCTATTCAGAGACGGCGGCCTCCGTCCCGTGCGTCGGCGCCGTGGCAACAAGCGGGCGCCGCGTCGCCGACCGTCCGTAGCTCGTCGCTCTCATTCCTCGGAGGCTCTCAGCCTCTTCTTCTCCTCCCGCCCCCCCATCGTTTTGTTTGGTGTCCTTTTTTTCTCCTGCTTTGGTTTTATTGTTTTTTCATCCGCTTGTTTTTTTTTTTTTGTTTAAAAAAAACTGGAATCCATGCTGTTTATGGGGTAGAGGCGGAATTTGAAAATTAATGCAATTTTTATCTATTTTATGGATCGCGTGTAGCTGTTTAAGGGTGAAATGTAGCCTACAAACACAGGAACAAAATATGGACTGGGGGGGGGGGGGGAGAGATCACTTTTATTTTTTAGATTGACTTTGAAGAAGTTATTTAAAAGACGCGTTCATGTTCAGGATGTAAATCTAGTGGTGAAACGAAAGAGAGCACCCGACGTTCTCCGAGAAGTTAATGTGTTTCATTCGGTCCGTCCCGTAGACCCTGCATTAAAGATCAAACCCTTTCCAACATGGCGTGGCCCTGTTTGATTCCCTGGTTGTCATGACACCGGCCAGCTGGTCACAGCAGTGAAGCCACTTTTGATCTTTCTTTTATCTTCTTTTTTTTCATGTCTCGTTCATTAATCCGTAGTTTTTTTTTTTCTTCTTCACGTCACTCTCATTTCATACCTGAACAGGGAAGGTGGGGAAGGGGGTCGTGAGGGAGGGGGGGGTCACCGCCACCCCCCTCCCTCCGACTCCTTCCCCTCGCCCGGGTCTCTGGACGAGCTTCGGGAGGTGCTGCACGTTGTATTTTATTGAATCTTTCCTTGATCCAAGCCCCGGCTTTGCATGGGAACTGAACTTGGAGGCCTACGAGCAGAAAAAAAGAAAAAGAAGAAGAAGAAGGAGAAGAAGAAGAAGAAGAAGCCGCTCGGTGGCGAGCCCCGTTTGCCCGTCGGTGAATGATTTCTGAATGATTGCCAGCATCTTCCTCCACAGGCAGCTTTGAATCTGTGTCTCTATTTTCTAAATGTATCGGGATTGTTTGTCTGAAAGGTGGGAGGGGATTGTTTGTTTGTTTGTTTGTTTGTTTGTCTTAAGATTGGGCATTTAAGGATGTGGGACTTTACTGCAGTGAATCTAATGCCAGGCCGACCTCTAAAGATCTGGTAACCGTCACCCGGAGCCGACGTCTCTGCTGAAACCTCCGCCAAGCAAAGTGTGTGTGTGTGTGTGTGATGTCACTTCCTGTCTTCTACATATATAGCAACACCTCTGTGATCTCACCTTTATACCCTGTGTGCAAAGATGACCAGAGTGTTGTTGTTGTGTGTGTGTGTGTGTGTGTGTGTGTGTGTGTGTGTGTGTGTGTGTGTGTGTGTGTGTGTGTGTGTGTGTGTGTGTGTGTGCACGCTCAGACGTCTTTAAGCATACTCTGTGGATCCTCCACCAAAGATGATGTCCATGTGTGTTTCCGCCCCACTATTCTTTTTAAACCAACCCTTTACTGTTCGGGTTTTTGTATACTCATGAATAATGTACTTTTGATTGCCACGGGGGGGGGGGGGGGGGGGGTTCTCCCCCAGTGCATCTGTAGCCGTCAGTGTGTCACCGCCTCTCTGTAAATAAGGAAGGACAACAACAACAACACTGCTCCCTGTACAGGCGGTCCACGCCGCCCTAGAACCCCGTCGGGACTCCTCCCCTGAAGATGTTGACGTTCCCGTACGTAACGGCGGTCCTCCGCGGCTCACCGGGCGCCACGACGCTCGGCATTGACTTGACACTGCCGGGGTTCAAACGCGCTTCGTCCCCCATCGTAGCCGCCAATGTTTGAAAGAAACTGAAAAAAAAGATGAAAGAGAAGAGAAAAAAAAAACAGAAAAAGAAATATGCACTGTAAGGTGCCTCAGCTAAAAGTGGCATCCACAAGCTGGCACGTGTGATGTCATATATGTACTGTTTGTTTTTTTTGTTTGTTTTTTTACTTTTGAGTTTTATGAGTCGTATTAGAAAAGCAGGAAAGGGGAACCCCACCAGAGCGGATTGGAAGATAGAAACTCACGGGAAACGGTGCGATCCGGAGCCCCGCCCCCTGAGGAAACAGACCTAGACCAAAGTCACAAGAAGTACTCCTTTTAAAAAGAACACCCTGTCACGAGAAGCCCCCCCCCCACCACCACTCTGTCTTTGTTCTATCCTCTCTCTCTGCAAAGAGTTTTATTTGTATTTGTGTACACGACTGCCTGCTTCTAAAGTTGTTTTTTTATTTTATTTTGTATTTGTTTGACTGCACTAAAGATGTCAACTGATGATGTCATGATAAACACCGTCCCCCGTTTATGGACCGGATGGCGACTATCACAGCAAGAACTGAACTGCTTCCGCTTTACCCTTTTGTGAATCCTCGATTATGGTTAGTGCCCCCCCTCCTCCTCCTCCTCCTCCTCCTCCTCCTCCTCCTGCAGCTGTGCCTGTAGTGGAACTCTTTTATTTAATTACTATGTTCCAGAGTGGTTGGTGCTCGTCCACTCGGAGGGGGGAGTGTGGGGGGGTTCCCCAACGTTCTCCCACTTTCTCCCCACGTTCTCCCTCCAGTTGTCCGACGTGTGGAAGAACCTCCACCGACAGAACTCCACGACCCCTGCATGTACGACCAACACCGAAGCTGCACCTAGCATGAAGACAAACTTTTAAAGGACTCGAGTAGACAACAACAACAACAACAACATAAAAAAGGCTAAACATAGATCTATAAAATGAACACACAAAAAAAGAATAAAAGAGTTCCTAGTTTACTTTTGCACATGGTTGGGCTTCTTTCTTGTCTCGTTCCCAGTGCGGCTGTCTGTGTATTTGTTTAAGGATTTAGAGACAACAACAACACGTGTACACGATGAAAGCTTCACGCGAGACGCGTTGGGTGTCAGTTTTGTGTGAACACGAAGGAAGAAGACTGAACATGAACTGCTTCATCAGCTCGATGCTTCTGTTTTTTACCCAAAGACGTTTCAACCTCAGCCGGCTTAGGTCCAAAAGTTTGATCACAGCTATCGATTATGTCGACTAAGGGAAGGGAAGCAGGGACGACGTGTTTTTATAGGCCAGGTCGAATCGCCTGTGTGCCTAAAACTCAGTTTAATGTTGGGTGAAGTAGAGAAGAAGATCAACCCTCACCTTCATAAGAGCCGTCTGAGGAAATATGCACTTTTTAAAAATATGACCACACATTGCGCTTTAATGCATGCTGAACACATGAAAAGGTGAAATCATGAATGTAGGGCGTCCAGTGGGCTGATAATCTCTCTGCACATTCAGAGACATCTTCATACGTCCCGTTTATAACAATAGCTGCGATGCTAATGTATATCATTCATATAATTGGACTCTTGTCTGTTACAATCGAACATATTTCGATGTGCAACTCAATATTTATAGTATCTTTACGTCATTGTCAGGTGTTGATGCCATTCATTACCAGCTGGACATTAGAGGTGAACACAGAAACTTCAGATTGTACATTTGGATCGTGCACGCGCACAATCAGACACACAATCTCACACACACATGCGCGCGCGCGATCAGGCACACGATAACACGCACGCACGTAAATGCACGTGGTATGCGAGAGCGCGCGCGGCGCAGCTCGTGTGAGAAATGGCAAATGCTCATCTCTGGCCCGGGACTGAACCGGAGCCTCTCTCTCTCTTTCAAGGCCCCGCGTTTTCCATTTCAATGTTCTGTCCCATAGATCATAGAAGAGGAAGCTGGCCTGGAAGTAACTATGATGCCTTATAAGCATACACTTCACATATATTCCATATCACACATAGGATGTGTGATATGGAATATATGTGTTTTATATAACCTATGTGATAGCTATCACATAGGTTATATAAAACACATAGGTTCTATATAACATAGGTTCCATATCGAATAGGTTCTACTTCTATAGAACACATAGGTTCCATATAAGTTATAACATAGGTTCTATATATCACATAGGTTCTATAGAACAAATAGGTTCCATATCCCATAGGTTCTATATAACATATAGGTTCCATATCACATAGGTTCTATATATCACATAGGTTCTATAGAACGAATAGGTTCCATATCCCATAGGTTCTATATAACATATAGGTTCCATATCACATAGGTTCTATAGAACGAATAGGTTCCATATCCCATAGGTTCTATATAACATATAGGTTCCATATCACATAGGTTCTATATATCACATAGGTTCTATAGAACAAATAGGTTCCATATCCCATAGGTTCTATATAACATATAGGTTCCATATCACATAGGTTCTATATATCACATAGGTTCTATAGAACGAATAGGTTCCATATCCCATAGGTTCTATATAACATATAGGTTCCATATCACATAGGTTCTATAGAACAATAGGTTCCATATCCCATAGGTTCTATATAACATAGGTTCCATATTGAATAGGTTCTACTGTATATCACATAGGTTATATATATATATATATATATATATATATATATATATATATATATATATATATATATATATATATATATATATATATCACATAGGTTCTATAGAACGAATAGGTTCCATATTGAATAGGTTCTATATCGCATAGGTTCTGCTAGGTACAGGAGCAGCCTGTAGAACGGTGTAGGACGGCTTTAAGAAAAGAGGAAATATAGTTAATAAAGTCTGGAGAGGCGTGGGAAGTGACATAATTAGAACTAAGCCGAGGTTCCCACGATGAGATCAACACTAAACAGCAATTTGTGACAATAAAGACGATTTGAGGAGTGAGCAAAACCAGCGAGTCTCAGTGGCTTATGAGTTATGCAGAATGTTTATACACAGCGGAAAAATACATTATTTACTTGAAGTTTTCAGTGCTTTCTTCTTTTTTATTATTTATTTCAAAATGGATTGCTGCTTCATGAAAAACAAAATATTTAATTAGGACTCTTGGGAGTGCTCATCCTTATTGTGTGTGAGTGTGTAAGAAATACACTCATAATGTTGACAGGAAATAGGAGAAAATAACTCCACAAGCTGTGGCTTCCCTCTGGGAGCATCACATTTAAATATCTTAATACCGGCTCAACTGTAATGACAATTAAATATAAATGCTGCGGTATAGGTCTGTCTCGTATGGCAGTTCATTATCACAGGTGATCCTTTCATTGGTCGATCATATCTCCACAATAACAGATCAAATCTATACGTTAGAACTATGATCTTAACCAGCTGTGGTTTGAGTTTTCAAAAGAAGGTAACTTGGTTGACTCGACATTCGGCTGGTAATTCTGAAACCATCTCTTGGGTTCGGGTTCATCTGGTTCACTGTGAGGTGATGCTAAGAGTCGCTGCGTGTGTGAGAGGAGGGGAGATGGACCAAAGGAGAGAGGAGCATGTCAGGAGGAGCTTATCTGGGAGCTCAGGCCTTCCTTTGTGGAGCGGCTCCTCTTTCTGACAGAGGCTCTCTGAACCTGACAGAATAATTAAAAACCAAAGGGGGATGAAACGCTGACATTTGCATTTTGACCTTTTTGATTTACGTGGCGAAAATTGCTCCCCGTTTGCTCCACAGACACATTAGAATGTGTGTGTGTGTGTGTGTGTGTGTGTGTGTGTGTGTAAAATTATGCGTTTAGGTGTGTGAGTTGGAGTGCATATCCGTTGGCGTCCGTAATGGCTCTATATGCGTACGGGCAGTGTGTACTTCTGAGTGTGTGGGAAGGAATAAAGAATAGCCTCTCGGCGTATTACCGGCCGTCTCTTCGTTAAGCGGTTGTTTCCCGGTAAGCGAGCTCCATTTGAATCGCGAGATTGTCCCAGCAGTGTGCAAACGAGGACTAATAGCCCCGTGCCCTTGTCACAGGGGGACCCAAAGTCAAAGGGAAGGACCTGGTACCCATACGTGTGTGTGTGTGTGTGTGTGTGTGTGTGTGTGTGTGTGTCAGCATGTAACAGTCGTTCTGTCGATGCGAGGCCACCTGCTGCTTTTCGAACTTCCGCCTTAGAGTCTTCCTTCAGAAAGGTGTTCAGAGTATTTTACAGATTAACCCCAGACTCATGATGATGAGGATGATCATGAGGACGAAGACGATGCTGATGATGATGATCATGAGGAAGAAGACGATGGTGATGATCATGAGGAAGAAGACGATGGTGATGATCATGAGGATGAAGACGATGGTGATGATGAAGACGATGCTGATGATGATGATGATGAAGACAATGCTGATGCTGACGATGTTGATGAAGACGATGCTGATGATGATGATGATGAAAACGATGCTGATGCTCTGACGATGATAATGAAGACGATGCTGATGCTGACGATGCTGATGATGATGATGAAGACGATGCTGATGCTGACGATGATGATGAAGACTTTGATGATGAAGGGCGACTATGGGTCAGTGGGTAGCAGGTCCGTCTTTTAATCACGGGGTTGGAGGTTCAATCCCCGCCCTAGTCGATGTGTCCTTGAGCAAGACACTTAACCCTGAATTGCTCCCTGTAGCTGCGTCTACGGTGTATGAATGTAACAGGATTTTGAGTCACTTTGGATAAAAGCGTCAGCTAAATGACATGTAATGTAGTGTAATGTAATGAAGACGTTGCTGATGCTGATGGCGATGGGTTGGAGGTGTGCCAGCCGTCCTCCCCGCTCCTGCAGAGCGTCGTGTTGCAACCTCAGTCTGAGCCTCTGGTCCTGCTCTACCTGCAGTGAGCTCCGACGCCCAGAGGGTCCGAGGGTACGCAAAGAGGGAGAGGGGACGCCCAGAGGGAGAGGGGACGCAAAGAGGGAGAGGGGACTCCCAGAGGGAGAGGGGACTCCCAGAGGGAGAGGGGACTCCATCCTCTGCTGCGGCGGACATTACGACATGACGTTTGGTTGTTCGTTCTTAACGCTCTGAGTGTCGTACAGAGAACCTTGAAGTGCCCATGTCCGCCCCTTTGTTCTCTAACGCTCTCCTTCTCTCTGTTGGAAGGCCATGAACTGTCCCGGTGCACCTTCAGGAAAAAAACGTGTTTTTTAAAAACACAACACTATAAACTGGAAAGACGAAAATGAGACTTTCAGGCTGGCAGCACCTTGTGCTTCAGGAGGCAGGAGCATACATCATGAAGGATGTTTAGTCCATACAGAGTACAGAAACACGGTTTCATGTTCACTGACTAAATACGACATTAATATCAAGGAAAGTTGTCCAGGTAGTTGCATGTAAGTGTGTTCTTTCCCCTTATTTTTTAAAATTTCAAAGCATTTCCTTCGCAGAGTACTGAAACAACGCTGCAATGAGTCAGACAGGAAGGTGTCAGATAGAGGGAAGAGGAGAGTCTGAGCAGAAGATATGAAAACTATTTCTTGAGAAGGGGGGGGGGGATCAAATGAAAAACAGAAATCTAAGAAAACATGGAAGTGTTGGCAGGGGGTTGGGGTGGCACACAAGGAAGAAGGGGGGTGGGGATGCAACGAAACATAATGTGAATAATTCAATCATTCCTCAGTGATCAGCTCCTTCAGTAGAAGTTAAGGGAACTAATATTGAGGAATGAAACTTGTTGACCCATTTTAAACTCTGTTTTCTTGTTTTTTTGGGTCATAAGGAAGCATCTTATTATTTATAAAACACGTTGTTTTTTAGTTTGCAGAACTTTGTCACTCCTGCTGATCCACGTCTGCGCTTCACTTTACTTTTAAAAAAAATAGAAAAAGGTGGAGACATGATGCAAGAATGGGGCCATAACAATGATGAAAACAGCTCATTAATCCTCGCTGTATACGACTTTCCTCTGGGCTAGTCGTGGCGTCCCGTTCTCTTGAGGCTTTTACTGTTTAGATAATGGTGCTTTTTTGTAGCTGTTTGCACGTCTTCAGAGAATTGACCAGAAACAATACGGATCAATAAGGAGTTCTGTGTGCAGCGACGTAATGACCTTGTAGGAGATGTTTGGCGAAACACCGAAGAATACATGAAACATGCAGAGAAAACACAATGAGCAGGATGACAGAGTTGTATATAATCACTACAGTATCCTTAATGACCTGCACTTTGCATATCATGTCATCAAAACTAATATGTCCTAATATATTAGGACAAATAGGATTTCAGTAGAAGAAGTCTATATTATACTGCCACTTAGTGGTTAAACCATGCCACTACAATTAGAGGCTTTTCATTCAGTATCCACTGGGATCAGAAATGTTATTGCAATGTTATTTACTTTGAAACATTTAAAATAAATAAAATTAAATACAAAATAAAAATAAATAAAATAAATAAATAAATGAAATAAATGAAATACATACATTTTATTGTAATACATTATTTTTAAACTCTAAAATAAGTCTCTTCTGATTGAACGTGCGTGGAGGAACTCTGGTCTGACGTTCAAAGGCACAAATATTCTGCTTTACCTGTAGTTATCTTTATAGTTTATGAGTTCAGGAAATCCACTGGAGACTTGCATTGAGCTTACTTCCTGAAAACCAGCTGTGTGAGCGATGGATAGGACTGGCTCCGTTACCTGGGTATTATTGAGGAAAGCACCCATTGTGTTCCTCGTGAAGCCCAATTCAGCGTTAGAAAGACGGTGCAGCCTGTATTTCTATATTAAAATATTATTCAGCCGTGATAAACCAGAGTGGCTGCAGCAGCTTGGCTGTGCGGGTGTGTGTCTTGATGATGGATGACCATCAAAGGCTTCTTGCTGGGAGAGCAAAGCCACAGAGAAACCCCTCAAAGCATTCCTCAACACAATAATGGGTGTGGATGCTATGTTACACAACCGGCTCCCCAAGGTATCCAAGTCCCAAGGCTGGATCTGAAAAGAATAAAGGACAAATAAATCATTTTATGCTTTTGTTTTTGCCAGATTCCATTAGTAATAGATCAGATGGTGCACTGCGAAGGAAATATGTCCCACTCACAGATATGCGTAAGTGTGGTTTGGAGTCCATAATTACAAATCTGTATTTTTATGATCTGTAGGTGATTCATTTGCATGACTTAGAGGAAACGGATCAAATGAATGATCCTGCACCTTTACATGAGATCAGCCTATACAGATATCACAGTTCACATTCTCCTCTGCAATTTAAACGGAAGAAATAGTGAAGAAAATTATTCCTAGACACCGTCTTCCTTAAAAGCTCCGGCTGCTACCGTGCCATGATCAATATGGTTATTCTCGTGAGCTGTTAATCACGTAGTTGTCATGCAAATACAAAATGTAAGTTTGAATTGTTCTGTTGACTGACTGGTTATTTGGAGAAAAACAATTGCTACATCACTACTATTACCTAAAAAACATTAGTGTCAAAAAGTATGATTCAAGCAATCACTAATTATAGGCCCTAGCTTCTGATTTCCATATATTAATAATTCAAGTGTTTCCAACCCTGAAGTCTTACCTCGACAGCATGAAGCAAAAAGCACC
>CM070107.1:11527500-11645000 GCA_036178185.1 Liparis tanakae
GCACGCACACGCACAGAGACATATACACAGAGACATACAGACGCAGACAGAAAAACACACAATATCACACACACATGCACATACAGACTCGCACACAATCACGCACACACATCAGAAACACGCACAGAGACGGATACACGGACGCTGAGCTGCAGCTGGGCTGTTTGATAACACCAACGGGTTATGATCACCCTGCGTGTCCCGTCTGGGCTTCTACAATCTGTCCGAAAAGTGGAGGACATTATGCGAGCGAGCTCCAGATGTGCTGCCGCTGCTTCGTGGTCAAACGTCTGACTCCTTTGACAAGTCGGTGCCACTTCAGCAAAGCCCTGGCAGCTGTTCCTCTCGGTCAGCTTCCAGCTACCTCATGTCACTCATCTCCAGCATTTTGTTTTTCTTCTTCTTGGCGTGTGACACGGAGCGGATGTACCACTCCAGTAATTGTTATCTTTGGAAACTTGCAGTAATAAATACTGGGAACTGTTGTTCTAAACTATTCACTAGTTACCTTCGCATTGAACATGCGGAAGGTAATGTTTTGATCGCTGTGTATTTATTTATTTAAAAAAAAGTATTAAACCGAATCGCATGAAATGTGGTGGGATGATTGGTTATTAGGGACCATTTGATTAGATTTTGGAATCGATCTGGTCAAAGGTCAAGGAAAAGGTCAGAATCTTCTTTTTTACCATAGAGCGGTCAATTCTTATCTAATTGGCAACTAATGCAACATGTTCATAACTCAATGCCCAATCTTGTGATATGCGAAGGTATGCGCTCTACCGAGTGCCCGTTCTAGTTTATCATTGTTATTGAGATGGATTGGACTTGATTTAAAATAATCAACACTTTTATCAACATAAACTGGTGCCATAGGCCAGAACAATATGATATACCTTTATTCGTCCCACAGTGGGGAAATTAAAGAAATCACAGCAAATCAGAGCATCAATGAAAATAAATATAAAACACAAAATTAAATACTAGAAACTAAATACTAATAATAATACTAAATATGCAGGGGGGGGAACTTAGGATAGGAATTTATAAGCATTTCTTTTCTTCCTTTTCAGTCTTTCTCTTTTGTATATTATATAGAATAATATTGTATTGTATTTGATTTGATTGACTGAATAAAATACACAAACAAACAAAACCAAAGTAAAGTGCTGAGTGGAGTAAAGGGCAGAGTTTGCCAATAGATGTGGGGCCTAAAACTTGGAATGTGTAAACACGACAGAATCCTTTTACGCTAGGTGTCGAACGCGGTGAAATCGTTTTCATCGTTCTCAGCCGTCGTGCGATGGTAGGTGTAGGAGGTTCATGCATATTTGATAGAGGCAGGTGTCGGCATGTGTGACTCCTTTCCTTTGATTAGCGATGTGTTTGACTGCACCAATGGGCTATCGAACAACGGAATTACCTTCGGAAAAACCTTTTAGGCTATTACTGGCGTATAGATGCCACGTTTGACATATTATACACATTTTTAAGTATATAAAAGAGTTCATATTGCAAATAATCTGACAACCGTATGACGTCTTTTTTTCTCTCACCACTTTCAGGTCATCAGGACCACTGCTTTTATGAAAGGTCTGTACGGAGAAAATGAAATCAAGTCAGATAATGTGAAGGTAAGTCGACCACTTTCCGTCCACCGGCTTTTTCTTTTTACCCTCCTGCCTTCCGACACAAAAAACTGATATCGTTGATATTCGTTTTTCTCTATTCTTTTGCACACAATCTTCATTTACGTCCTGAAGCAGCTGCCTTATCTCGTGTTTTCTATGAGATCGCCCGTGCGTTCCGTGGGACGGTCTGAGGGTGTCTGCGTGGGAGTAACTCTACACGCGGCCTTTGTGACTCACGAGTCAGACGATCTGGCCGGACATGACTGAGGAGGCCTTTCGAGGTGTCAGAACTCAAGTCTGCTGCTTAGCGGTTGACCCCAAATCAAAACTGGATAGGGAGCTGCTGCATGGGCTTCGATACATGTCTCTCAGGAGGCACGCTGCTGTAATCTAATGATGTTACATTGTGGTTGTTGCATTTAGAATTTAACATTGTGTCCTCATGCACAGCTGTCATACGGCTTTAGAAGATGAAACAAGTGAATTGACAAGTAGAGAGAGGTAGAGAGTAGTAGAGAGTGAGGTAGAGAGAGAGATGTAGAGAGAGAGAGAGAGAGGTAGAAAGAGAGAGGTAGAGAGAGAGAGATCCACTCTGCCTGTCTGTGGCAGCTGAAGTCAGGCTGGCTTTTGCCACCGCAGAGGACCATACGGTAACTATCAGAAATAAAACATCCAAAAACAACTCTATGATTGTTGATTCTACTGACGGACAGTGCACTTCTTTCCCAGAATAAGTTAATTCATCATTCATATATTGATTGCGTTGCTTTCTAAAACACATTTATTTTCATTGCTTTGATCTTGTACCAAAATAAACCGATTTAAAAGAAGTTCATTTGTGGAAAAAGCTGACATTTCGTTCTGCAAATTACTTTTCTTCCCTCCTGAACATCCTGCCTTGGGCTCTTGTATTCAATCAATTTAATATCTACTTTAATGTCTTTTAAAGTTGGGCTGTATTTACATATCAGATAGAGAGACTGGCATACAGATACAAGAAGGAACACATTAATACAACCTGTGATGTTAGTCATGGTGACAACAAGCCCTCAGGCAGGAGCTCCCATAATCAATTATCTCAATTGTAATTAAATAGGCTATGTATTGTTGTGTTAGGAAATAGAGTAGTTCTAATTAAGAAATCAATCACATTCAGCTACTGCATGCTCTGGCAGCTTAAAGCTTCCTCGACAGAGAGGTTTGTCGTACATTACAGGGCAGGTAAAGGGATCAACACGGCAGAGGCCAGAAGGTCTGGCCCAGTCACTTCTTATTACAGTTGATTCACTTCTCTGATGCTGCACTTAGCTGGGGTATTTATCTGAAAGTAAATCAAATTAGGGGTGGGTGTTTTGTTCAGTCTTTGTTATTAAATTCAAATACATGTCTTCTTTTGATCTGCCTAACAAACAACATGTTACTCATTGGCCCTCGGAGATTCAGCCCCCGAACTGCTCGATAACGTGCTCGGAAAGCGAACCGTCGCACCGTAAATTGTCATTACCTTCGCATTGAAAATGCGGAAGGTTATGTTTTGATCGCAGTGTATTTATTTATTTATTTATTTGTATGCGTGTTACTTGCATAACTCAAAAAGTATTTAACCGAATCACATGGAATCTGGTGGGATGATTGGTTATTACCCGGGGACCATTTGATTAGATTTTGGGATCGATCGGGTCAAAGGTCAAGGGCATGAAAAGGTCACAATCTTCTTTTTACCATAGCGCGGTCAATTTCTATCCAATTGTCATGCAACTAATGCCAAAATGTTCATAATTCAATTTACCCAGTCTTGTGATATGCGAAGGTATGCGCTCTACCGTTTGTCCATTCTAGTTTATAGTGTGTTGTTTTCAATTGAGGAATGGGAGTCGACTACACACGACTATTCACACCACATCAAATTGCAGCATAACACTTTAATGCGCATCTCCAGGGTGTACTTTTTTTTCCCGACTCCCACTGGAGTTCCTTTTGCTTTCACAACCACATGATATCTCTTGTCTAACCTGGGCGCGCTCTCATGTTCACCGCAGAATTCTTTCAAAACGTTTTTAGGAGAAGGACTCCAAGATTGTCTTCCTCCAGAAAGCGATAGACGTCGTGATGCTGGTGAGCGGCGAGCCCCTGGCGGCGAAGCCGGCACGCATCGTGGCCGGCCACGAGCCTGAGAAAACCAACGAGCTGCTGCAGGCCATGGCCAAGTGCTGCATCAACAAGGTCTGTGCACACACACTGACACACACACACACACACACACACAAACTGAAAAGATACGTGGGAAATTGAAAGTGCTCACCCTCCAATTCTCAATGACTCCAGTCTCCATTCTGGCGAAACCATGTCATTTATTATGGCACTACATTTGGCACGACCGTGTGTTATTTTTCACATAAGTTCCGGTTCCCGTGGGGTTGTTCTTCACCATAGGAAGAACTTTGACATGTTTTAATTGAACCCTGGAGAGAAGTGTAAATGGATGAGCTGGTCTCAATGGGATAGTTGTTCCTGAAACCGGGTTTTGGTTTCACTCCACGTGGAATGTATATATTCCTCTTGGATTTTATGCCACGTCTTTGCTATTGTTTAAAATGCATCCTACATTTAATAGTTATAATAAATTCAGATTGTTCAACTATGAACCAAAAGTAAAAGCTGATGTATGTAAACTGTTTAGAGACTGTGTAGATGTATAAATGAAAGGAAACTGAGAGCCATACAAGGGGAAAAGTTTGTGTAATATTTTTGTTTTGTCTTGTTTTGTTTTCTCCTTGTATTCATCTTATGATGTTAAAAAAAAACATCATCCTTGTGTTGTGTTTCTACAAGGTTATACATTTTTGTATTTTATTTTTGTAAAATAATACTTTCAGTATAACGCTGGCTATTTCACTACAAATATCCTTTTTTGTTAATAAAAAAAATCTTTTAAAAAAAGAAAGTAAAAGCCGATGAAAACCTCATAAATGTTCATTGAGCAAGTAATGGGTCGGCTTAGTCAGTCAGACAAGTCAACTGGTCCAGTATGTGCTCGATGATAACTCTAGTAAAAGATAGTTACATATTCAAACAGTTGATATTATTTCTGTAGTCGAGTTCTTCTGAATCTCATTAGCTCAGTAGAAGCCTTTTTTATAATATCTAAACTGTATTTGCAACGGTCACAACTGCACTGCGTGTCTGCAAGTAACTCTCCCAAAACATTTCATCCATGCTTCAAAACCTCGTTATCATGTCACTAAACTTGGCCGAAGCCACCAAAACACTGTGAGGCGTTCTGGTCCAAATGTTTCGATGTTTATTTCACCATGGGAGTAAATCCTGCAAACATGTGTGATCTATAAATCTCTGTTAAGTTGTACTTGTTGTTGACTGCTTACTGCACAACACAAGAATGTAGATTCCTTCAGAAGTGGGTCAAAGTTTACTGGGAACCCTCAATGCTGTGTACAGAAAGAAGTATACACATTTGTCAGTTGACAGTAATTCCATTTTATACATGCACAGTAAACTGAAAATTCACCTTTGATCTTTGATATAATTTATATACATGTATGTCCGACGGATGAGGAATATTTAATAGATTAATTTAGCATGTGTTGGCTCAGTGATGAAAGAATGATTCAAAGTTGGGAAGAGTACAACAACGTCTCTGAGAATCAACAACTTAAAAAAGAAAATGTTTTTTTGATTTTCCCAGTTTTTATCCCACCAGGGAAGAGGATTCACACATGTGTTACAGATTGAAATTTGAAACCTCATTCCCGACCCCACCCCACCCCACCAATTGTAGGGTTACAGGCTACGGAACTTATACAATACATTCAGGGAATTTCAGGTACATTCAGGAGACGAAAATGTAAACAAAGTCAAATAATTACATTAATCCATCAGGAAATGTAAAGCAATTTGGAAATAAAAAATAAAAAAGTGAGAAGTTGCATGTAAAAAAGAGAATGAGTATCAACTCTGCATGTGGTTGTTGTCCAAATATTATTTAGTTTTTTTGCACACATGCAGAATAACGTTTTGTGAAATCTGTTGTGACCAAAGTATTTCAGACAATTTCAGAGATCTGAAATGATTGTTTTCAAAAGGAAAAAATGAACCTCTCATTAATGAATTAGAAAAAACTGCAAGCTGAAGGATCCTCCTGTTCCTGTTTGACAGATGTCCAGTGACGATGCAGTGAAGCGAGTGCTTGCAGGCGAAAAGGTGGACGTAAAGACCAAGGCCGGCACCTCCAGGTCCCAGGACAAGGAAAACAGAGAGGGGCGTGAGCGCCATCCCGATAGAGAGGTGAGAGTCCTCATCTGAGGGAAGGACGCGCTGCTCCACCCGACAGCACGTGTAAATGTAGCGTCTGTGTTAGCATTCAGCCTCGGAAGCTAATCCAGGCTTTGTTGGAGGAACGAGCGAGCAGATCAAATGACGAGTTTCCCAGCGTGCGGCTGGCGTTGCATCCTCATGTGTCGACCTGAACTATTCCAGGAGAAGAAAACGATTACGGAGCGCAGCGGGAGCCGGGAGCAGAAGGACCCCGACCCGCCTAATGACCAGGAGAGCCGGCGGCGAGACGGGGAGAAGGAGCAGCGCCGGGACAAGGAGCGCTCCGAGAAGCATCAGCGCAGTGAGCAGGACCACCACGGCAAAGACAAGAGCCGGGAGAGAGACAAGGACAAGGACAAGGGACGAGTTAAAGACCGGGACAAGGAGAAGGACCGAGAGAGGGACAAAGACAAGGAGAGGGATAGAGAGAGGGACAAAGACAAAGAGAGGGACAAAGATAAGGAGAGGGACAGAGAGAGAGACAAAGATAAGGAGAGGGACAGGGAGAGGGACCGAGAGAGAGACAAGGACAAGGAGAGGGACCGAGAGAGAGACAAGGACAGGGAGAGGGACCGAGAGAGAGACAAGGACAGGGAGAGGGACCGAGAGAGAGACAAGGACAGGGAGAGGGACCGAGAGAGAGACAAGGACAGGGAGAGGGACCGAGAGAGAGACAAGGACAAGGAGAGGGCCAAAGGTCAAGATAAGACGAGAGATTCTCGCGGAGAACGGGAACGAGACAAGGAAAAGCGGCGAGACCGAGACAAGGAGCGGGAGAAAGGGAGAGAGCCACACAAAGAGAGGATCAGAAGTGGAGAGAGTGGCAATAACAAGGTACGCCCACCGTGACCCCACATCTTAAATGTTGGCGACAAATGCCATTATTTACTTTCCGTGTGTGTGTTTGTGTTTGTGCATAGGCCAGAGTATCGGAGGAACCACAGCAACAAGCCAGCCCTGAGCCGAGCAGAACAGCCAAACCTGTGCCAGCGGTAGGTTCTGTCATTTTGCATAACACACAGTGTGTAACACACAGTGTGTAACACACAGTGCGTAACACACTGTGTGTTATGCACAGTGTGTTATGCACAGTGTGTTATGCACAGTGTGTTATGCACAGTGTGTTATGCACAGTGTCTTACACACAGTCTCTTACACACAGTGTGTTATACACTGTGTATCATTGGAACCATCTCATTAACTCATCTGCAATTACCTTGCACAATTGATTTTAGACAATTCAAGAGTTTACATGTGAAGTTAATCTTGACATTTCTGCACCGTGTAAAATAATTATCAAATTGATTCCCTTTTTTTTATGTTCTGCCAAAAAAAGGAACCAGAGGATGAGGTATTCAACCCTGCAGAAAAAATAATGCATCAGAAGTTAGAGCTTTACAGCTGAATGCCTTTTCCTTTAGAATGCAGTGACTAGAATGGCTTCAGTGTTGCTCTCCTGGTTCCTCGTGTTAGTGCTGATTTTGTCTTTAGTGAGCTCTTGTGTCCTCTTACCTGTGTCATTGCTAAACGTGACTGCTTAGTGTGTGGTGTAACGTTGTGTTCTTCGCCTTCTGCAGCCTGCCGAAGCGGTAGAGAACCAGGTAAGATCGTAACCTACGATTCAGTTTCCTACATCGGCTCCACTTTTTGCTTTTTTAACGAGGGTTCTTACACTTCTTCATTCAATTCCAATATTTGTTATAATCCGCATCATACTTCAAGGTGTGTGGCAGTAGTTTACCAGTGTCAAGGATATAGTGCCATCTAGTGGTAAGGCTGCAGATTGCAACCAACTGTATTCCCCTGACTTAACTTTTGTATTTTCTATATAGAGGTCTCGCATCGCCGTATCAACAGCTGGCCGCTCTGTCCATTCGCGCACCTCTTTTTTTGTTTTTATTTCAGAGCAGACTTTTTTTTAAAGTTTTTTTTGCCTTAGGCGCTCGGGATTTGTCATAGGCGCTCGGCAAAAAGGCTTAGGCGCGCGCCCAAATTTTCTCTATGCAGGAAAAACCCTGTAATGTTTTGATCGCCGTGTATTTGTATGCGTACGTGTTATTTGCATAAGTAAAAAAGTAGTAAACCCAATCGCAGGACATTTGGTGGGATGTTTGTTTATTATCCGGGGACCATTTGATTAGATTTTTGTATCGATCGGGTCAAAGGTCAAGGTCATGAAAAGGTCAAAATCTTTCTATAGCGCAGTCAATTTATAACCAATGGGCATGAAAGTAATGCCAAAATGTTTATAATCCAATGCTCAATCTTGTGATATGCGAAGGTATGCGCTCTACCGAGTGCCTGTCCTAGTTGCATATGTTTATTGGAGCTTGATTTACAGATAAACACTTGAAGCTTACAACAACAACAACAAATGTTAATGAAATGATGACCCATTGTCCTAAACGTGTGTCCTTTGCTTCCTTCACAGTCTGAGAGTCCAGCTAGGATACCTCGGCCTTCATCTGCCAAAGGGCAAAGGCGGAGACCCAATATTGGAGGTCAAGGTAACCCCTCCCTTTTTACCCAGCACCATGTTTTGATCAGCTACACCAATGAGGCAAACACAGCTATCTAAAATAACTTTTACCATCGAATAGATGATAGATTTTTACAGATGACTGCTTTCTATTTGCGCTCCACTTGTCTCATAAAATAGCTCGCTGGTTTCCTTTAGCGGGAGGTAGAAGTGACTCATCAGGATTACTGTTGGTTATGTCAACAAAAGCTTCATAGAACTGATATTAAGAAGGCGTATCTATTTTTAGGAAACACATTTTCCTTCCAAAGATATCGTTCATCCTCCATAGTGTCACATTGCTTACACTGATCTTCAGAGTTCCATTGGGAGGGAAACTAACAAGGCCGTGTCTTGTCATCTGCTCTCCAACAGATGAATCTGACAGCGAGGGAGGTAATTCTCATCTCTTACTCATTTAACACGATAATTGTCTCCATGGAAATTGGTGTCAAGGTGACACGAGAGTGTGTGTGTGTGTGTGTGAGTACTGATAGAAGAAACATCAAAGGACCAGGAAGTGCTCCTTTGAGTTCAGGCCACACTGCTATGACCCACTGAGTGCTTTTTGAAGAAAGAAAGAACACTTTTATTTATCCCCGAGGGGAAAGTACACAACCACTCATCCCCTTATCTACACCCAATCCCTGGTTTATTAGAGAAGCTAAATATCACAGACATGTCTCAAGGGCTTCACCAAAATACCTAAGCAACGGTTCCCGACCCCGACTAAACTCGGCTGGAAGACGAGGAGAAAATCCTCTAAGAAGCTTTTACCACAAGAAACCCCGCCCTCTTTACGCAGCGAGGGGAACAATCGACGGAGCAATAGGTGGGTTAATATATAGGTGGGTTAATATATATAGGTGGGTTAATATATATAGGTGGGTTAATATATAGGTGGGTTAATATTTAATATATAGGTGGGTTAATATATAGGTGGGTTAATATATATAGGTGGGTTAATATATAGATGGGTTAATATTTAATATATAGGTGGGTTAATATATAGGTGGGTTAATATTTAATATATAGGTGGGTTAATATATAGGTGGGTTAATATATAGGTGGGTTAATATATATGTGGGTCATCATTCCTTTCAACACTCAATCAACACTTTACTCAACACTTTTACTTTACTTTACTTTACTTTACTCAGCCCTTTGCTTTACTTTACTCGGCACTTTACTTTACTCAACACTTTACTTTACTCAGCACTTTACTTTGTTTTACCCTTGTATTTAGTAATTTAGTATTAGTATTTAGTATTTTAGTATTGTTTTGTGTTTTTATTTGTATCTTTTATTTTTATTAATGCTCTAATGTACACCCACTGCTGTGATCCTAAAATGTCCCCACTGTGGGACTAATAAATTAATATCTTATCTTATCTTAAGGACGTTTGCAGAAATCCCAGAGTTAAATCCAAAAGAATAGAAAATCTATTCATGAGCTGGTCTTGCCAATCCCAAATGTCCTGCTCAGATTTGAGAGTACGTGAATGGATGTGTAGTTTCAGAAGGAGCACTTAGTTTGTTGCAGCCGTGTCCGATTGGTTGCATTCAAGCCGTAGAAACAACACTGGTCCCGCGTGAACTTGTTTTTAAGGTGTGTACGTTATTGTCAACGTCCACCGTGCCCAAGATGGATCTAATGTTCTCCCTGCTGTCCTTTTCGCAGACGGAGATGTTCCCTTAGCCCAGAGACCCGCCCCCCAGGAGAATGGAGACGAGGCGAGCTCCTCGGTGCCGTCGGACATGGCCTCCAGGTCTGTGTCGTTGCCGCGCAACCTCGGCTCCCTCTAACCCTCAAAGAGTCGGATTAATCTCACGTTGATTGCCGAGGCCGCTCCTCCAATTATCTGTCAGCCAGGCACATGTGCACTTCACGTCTACCAGGATCCACACAACCCCCGACCATCCCCTGAACACAATACATCACACCATATTGCACATTATGATAACATTTAAGATGTTACATTCAATTATGTGGTAATTTTTGTTTTATTTTTGACTGAAAGATGAAAACAAGGAAAATGAGAGAAGAGCAAAAAGAAAAATGAGTACGAGGTCATAGAACGATGAGTAAATGGAGGAACATTTAAAACAAATTATGGCATTGGCTCAATCAGCACACCATTATTCTATAAGACAAAGCTGCTTAACAGTCTGGGCAAAGAGGCCCGTTGTTATGACAACATAATGTAATTGCCTATTTCAGGGTGTAGTGCCAAGTTTTGTTGCATTGAATCCAATTTCTTTTTTTATTTACGGTTTAGGGTGGTTGCGGTTTCAAATCTTAAATTTGTTCCGGGTTCCTATCCAGGAGATTACACAGATGAATCATTGCCTTTTTTTAATTTTTTTATTGGGAATGTTCTGTGTTTTTAAACCAGCTAATGGGCGACAAGCGATTGGCAGGCCGGCCGTATTACAGCTGTCCTTGTGCTGAATGTTTTCTGTTCTGCTCAACAAATATCATCCTGAAATCTGAATGACTCAGTGTAGCTGTCACACAATTTACTTCTGGCACATCTCAGAGAGCTGCTAACAGAGGAGTTGGCTTGTAAAGGAAGTCGAGAAAACACAAAACACAAACACTTAAGCCTGTGTAACAAAATGACAAAATGTAATCGTTAGTTGAACATCTTATTTCAGTTATCTGTATAATCCTTTTTCAATTTGCAACAACAGGCGGATACCGCGGCCCGGCAGTGCCCGCCCAGCACCTCCCCGGGTCAAGAAACAGGACAGCTACTCCGACGTGACCCCGGCTGAGAGGTGACTTCAGCACACACGCTCACCGAGGCCACGCGGCTCGTCACCGACACATTATTAACCCTCCTGTTTCCTTCAAATGTATAACATCTTTTACCCGTGGGGTCAATTTGACCCCAGCAATTAAAACCTCCAGAAAGATATTTGAAGTAATATTGTTTCCCAAGTTTAAGTGTCAGGTACTTTATGTTTGTTTGTTGACTATCTAATAGCTCCGTAAATAAATAAAAAAGTTGATATTTCTTATATGTTTTACACGGTGAAAAACAGCCCATCAAACTGACCCCAAAGAACATCGATGCGTACAAGTTGTGTTCAGGACATTGAAAACGTATCATCACGTGAATGTTATATTTTCACCGTTTTTCCAAATAAAATAGAAAATAAAGGGGAGAAACCTTCAGGAGAGCCACATAGGGAATGATTTCAATTCTCAGTTAGAAGTGAGTTTTGCTCTGTGTCCGTCTACCAGGCTGTCCAGTGCCAAGCCCTTAGCACCAGTCATCATGGACGGGAAGATGCTGTCTGAGGACGAGGAGGATGGAGATGAGCAATTTATCGTGGAGGAGGCGCTCCCGTCGGCCTCGGACGCTCCCGAGGTGGAGGTGGTAAGTGATTCGAACAGTGAATTATTCAAATGCCATGGAATTATATCAGATCGTTATCTAATAATATATGTTCCTTGTCGTTTTTCTCATTTCAGGGGAAGGAACTCGATAGTCAAGGCAAACATGGTACACGGTCCAATCTGGTTATATTTCTCTTTTTAGTTTCCTCTTGTTTCTTATTTTGACAAATTTCCTCCCAGTTGTCTTCTGGCTGAGTTAACCGACTGGTGCATTTGAGGTAAACGGATCTTTCGGCTTTCCTCTCACTGTGTCTCTTCCCGTAGGTGGCCTTGTGAAAAAGATCCTCGAGACCAAGAAGGACTATGAATCGTCCCCATCCTCCCCCAAATCTAAAGAGCAGGTACGCACCGTTCTAGCGGTAGTTCTCCCGCTTCTCCACTAGAGGGCGGTATCGGCCTGGTCCTCATCGGCGGCTCGGCGCTCACCGTAAACCTCCCCGTCCGGTCCATCCGCCGGCCTTTGTGCGAAGGTTCGCTCTCCAGGGCGAATGTTTTAACCGCAGCGAACGGCCCAGCGCAACCCTGGTTATTATCAAAAGAGAGATGTAAACAAATGGAGTGGAGAGGTGTAATTGCGCCGCCTCGCAACCACAAATATGTTCCCCTTCAGTGAGGCCGAGCGCCTAATAACCAAGTATAGCCTCTACCAGACCACACACGCAATTAATACACACATCAAGATGTCTGGAGCCAAATGAGCCTGTTTTTCTGGGGTTGCTCAATATCTTAGGTATGCTCCATTATTTACTTTTGATTACAGACTTCTCTGTTCTGTGTACAGTTCTAGGGTATCTGCCATCTTGGAGCTTTCCGAGTAATCTTGTTCTGGCCGTTCACACCGGTGTGTACGTAGGTTATTCCAGTAAACAAGACAACTCACGACCAGTTTGTTGTTTCCAGTCATGCTGTATTTTGTTTCTCTGAAACTGCAACGCTCTCGCTTGCTCACGTTTCTCTCGTCGAGTCCCTAAAATGTGTTTTCGACGTGACGCATCACCGCCGCTCACGCAATCCCGTCCGTCGGTTTATTTCCCAGCCTGAGAGAGAGCCGTCCCTCCTTGTTATTTTGAGTGAGAATCGGTGTGACGCTCACAGTTTGGTCTGCAGTCCGTAGTGTGAGGTGGCGTTCGCTGTCTGCTTTGGGTGGTCCTTTTCACTGAAGCGATCCCTTTCCTCGCTGACCACCCTGACTCTGACGGACTCTTGTTTTGGAGCGTCACTCATGCAAAAAGTCCCCCGATCCATCTCCTCCTAACGGCGGCCTCAGACCGCATCGCTCGT
Organism: Liparis tanakae; assembly: GCA_036178185.1. Lineage (NCBI taxonomy): Eukaryota > Metazoa > Chordata > Actinopteri > Perciformes > Liparidae > Liparis > Liparis tanakae. The sequence continues at coordinate 11,540,669 of CM070107.1, forward strand.
AACTCGCACCTGAAGTTGTCTCAGCTTTGCCACCAGTAAACTGAAATAGCTAGACAGGAATGTGTGTGTGCGAGTGTGTGTGTGTGTGTGTGTGTGTGTGGAACAGACTCCTGAAATGTTGCATCCTTTATTTATGCAGGTTATGATTTATTATTACCTTACATAACCTTACCTTTCTAAAAAGAGAAAGACAAACAAGCCGGTAAAGTGATCCCAGTATATTTTGTTGCCATTTTAAGCATATTTCTTTACGATCATCGGGACTACGTAGTGAATCACATTTACCTCGGCCCGAATAATCGTGACGCAAAATATTCCCATCGCCAACCTTGACTCTTCTCTTAGAAATAAATGATCCATAGAAACTATTCACACAAAAAATCCGATCTCTTCGTGGAACGTGAGCGTCGCACGGCCTTGTAGAGTTCATCCTAATTTCCCTAATGGAGCCTCCTCAGTTTCCAGGGCTTCGTTCTGCTCCCGCAGCTTATAGCAGGTATGTCTGGACATAGAGACTGTCGAGTCCACCCCTCCATCATTATTGGCCTTACCTCGTCAGCTGTATAAAGAACTGTAATGACTTCCTTCCTGACATGAAAGGGTGAAGAAGTCAACCTAATTGAGTAGTTTTCTTTCTTTTTCTTCCTCTTCTTCTTGTAATCACGGTAAAACACGCAGGGTCAAAAATGTAAATATTGAGCTTCCACATTCAATGTGGTATGACCGACGGGTTTGAGGTTTCAGCTGCCGCTATTCATTCTGTCCAACGCCGACGTTTATCAAAACACTGCATCTGAGCGAGTAAAGAAAACAAAACCCCGATCTGACATTACCTCCAGTTAAAAGCAAAATGCCAGCCTTTTGGACAATTCTGTATATTTCATAAAAATCCATGCTCCGGATTGTAATTTACGTCCTTTGTCATTTCTCAATTCATTTAGCTTTTGTTTAAGCCGGTGCCTCGCTGCCACAGTTCCACTAGTGTAAATAAAGGGGAATTCTTAAACAGTCAAATGATTGTATTCGCAACATCCCACCACTGTGTGTGTGTGTGTGTGACTGAAGAATTTGCTGTATATTTATGGGGATGCCCTTCCTCGTGACCCCTTCGGCGGTATTGTATATTATTCCAAGATAGCTCTCTTTTTATTTAGACAGAATCTGCCCCTTGCAGCAGCTGCGTTTTCATAAGATTTTTTTTGTGTACTCTTCCCCCCCTTTTTTTTCTTTCCCCCCCATCAAATTAGCCTTGATGAAGGTTCGTAATGTATAAATAAACCCCGTGGCATACAAATGGATGGCTGTTGAGTGAGAGTCACGCAGGACAAGGGCCCGAATACTCTCTGCAGAATTGTCAAGAAAATAAATACTCCTCTCTGCAGACCTCTGTGTCTTTATAAACATCCCCGTGTGTTTTCTTTGTGTGGAAACATGAGGAAACGGCCCTGTGGCATTCCATTAGTCATATTTACTTTGTGCATATTGACTTGTTTGAGGCGTTGGGTCTGGTTTATGAGGATTACCTACCTGAAGAACCCACAATCTGCGAGACGACCAGGCCTCAAACTTGCACTTCAGAACTAATATCTTCTAACTCTTCAAAATTGCCATGAAAATGTTTGAATGATAAAAAACCTCTTTAAAAAAAAAAAAAATGTAAAAGAATATTCAATCACGTCACTCCCGTTGGAAGTTTTCTTCCAGTTCACCTCGGTGATCTCGGCCGTCTCCCCGAGGGGCCGCGGCGGCCCTGCAACAACATCCTGTAACCTCCGCGCCCGCGAGCTTTTCGCCTCACCTCGCCGACTCCGAGCTATTTTTATGATCTCGCTGGACTTTTGAAACACGACGAGGGAGCCCATAAACAACGGCCCGCGACCGATGCTCGTCCTACGCCTCGCTCGCCAGATCGTCTGCGGGAACGCGTTGTTAAAACCAATGGGATGCGCATCAGTCCCCAGTAGCCAGTCGAATTGTTCCCCAGAAGCTCTGACGTGCGTGTGTGTGTGTGTGTGTGTGTGTGTGTGTGTGTGTGTGTGTGTGTGTGTGTGTGTGTGTGTGTGTGTGTGTGTGTGTGTGTGTGTGATGAAAGAGCAGTTCATTTGAGTTCATAAAGAGTCACATTTCACCACATCTGGCCAAATCTGCACTTTATTTTGTTTTCCCCCTGTATATTTAGTATTAGTATTGGTATTTAGTTTTATATTTATTTTCATTGATGCTGTGATTTTTGACATTTCCCCACTGTGGGACGAAAAAAAGGAATATTAAATCATATCATAACTTGATGACTGTACTCTTGGCTCTCATCATCCAGGTGAAGACAATTATTGACCAATAATGAAGCGTTTCGCCGTATGACAGACGCTAACTCTGACTGCTGGGTCGCATCAAAGTAATCGCTTTCCCAGCTCGCGATATCCTCGAGGTTGACAGCTTCTGTTGCACGCTGCGCCGTTTTCCGTGTGAAAAAAAACCCGGGAACGTCTTTCTCTTGCCTCAGATCTGTAAATCACATATTTGCAAGAATTTCCAAATGAAGCCGATCGGACATGAGATTATCTCTGTGAAGTTGCGACGTGTTGCTTCTCAACTTTGCTGTATCTTATTGCAAGAGGAAAAGTACTTATTTACACTACCGTTCAAAAGTTTGGGGTCACCGAGAGAATTTTGTGTTTTCCATGAAAACTCACACTTTTATTTATTAAATGAATACAAGATTAAGACAAAATATAGTCAAGACATTGACGAGGTTAGAAATAATGATTTTCATTGTAAATGTTAATGTTGTTCTTCAAAGGAAGGCCAGTTTTAGAGCTTCTCTCACCAGCACTACTGTTTTCAGCTGCGCTCACATAAAATGGGTTTCAATGTCAAGGAATAATCTGTTTGGGGAAAATGCAAAATAAAAAGTTATACAAAAAAGAAAAGGGTTTCAAGGGGGTTCTACCCCTCTGCTCGTCTTCTAAGGCGATAACACAATGTACCACTAGAACATGGAGATGGGCCTCTATACACCTCTGTAGGGACTTCATTAAAAACAGAGAATAGTCATTTACCACATTAACTATGTAGAGTGTATTTTTGATTAATTTAATGTCATTTTCATTGGAAAAAATAGTTCTTTTTTTCTTTTTTTAAGTGACCCCAAACTTTTGAACGGTAGTGTACGTACTTCCACAAGATGGAGACGTCTCGATGCACCAGAGATTTCCGTCAGCCCCTCCCCCATCATTGGTCCACCTGCCCCCTTCTTCTAGCGCCAGCCAGCGGCTGCGTCTTCCTCTTCCGTCACTGTCTGAGATAATGGGAAAACCTTCCTCCTCTCTCTCTCACCTCCTACCCCTCTGCGGTCGCCACGTCTAAATATTGTTCTGGGATCCTGGGCGAGAAAAAGGAAAACTAGGAAACATGCGGCTCTCGTAGACCCCGACAGAGACCTCCATAAAGCTGTGATTTATACCCACCTGGACAGAGTGCACACAAACTAGGGGTCATGTTTTCACGCCTTTTTTATTATTTATTTTTCAAAAGAGCAGGGAGAGAGAGAGAGAGAGAGAGAGGAGAGAGAGAGAGAGAGAGAGAGAGAGAGAGAGAGAGAGAGAGAGAGAGAGAGAGAGAGAGAGGTGTAAGGCAGGACAGCAAGAGGAACGGCAAATAGGATGAAGCCACGGGTCTCGTCTGGGCCGCGCAGACCCGACCGCAGCCGGGCGGGCCGAGTGAGCCGCCGAGTGTTTGTCTAGCTGCAGCGTTCGGAGCGCCCGGTGGAAAGCCACCCACCTTGTTCGTGGGACCGCAGGTTCAACCCCTCACACTCCTGAGCCGCCACAACCCTGGTAACAAAGAGAGAGGCTGTCGGGAATCTGTTCCCTACTTCCTGGGAAAAGATGGCTAAACGGTGTCACGTGATCTCTGATCGCCTCACAGTATTAATAACTGTGTAATAACATGAACAACGGGATGTTGGGATGGATCGTATTGCACCTCAATGTGTGAGTTGAGCCTTCATTTCATCTCTTCTTCCATAGTCTGGTCCTGTGGGAGGGAGGGAGAGAGAGAGGGAGAGAGAGAGAGAGGGGGAGGGAGAGGGAGAGGGAGAGAGAGAGAGAGAGATGCTCCCATTGGAGGAGCCAATTGGTCTAAATTGGCCCACGAGTTGAACTTGAAAGGAGCCATAAGTGTAGTAGTTGTTACTCAATACTGTAGTAAAATAACCCCACTGCCACAGCTTGTTACTAAAATAAACAAGGCTTAAACGTGTGTGTGTGTGTGTGTCCTTGCCCAGCTAAGCAAACATCCTTGACATTGCGCGCCGCTCAGGGAGGGGTATCCCCGAGATGTTCCCCCTCCTGCTTACCATTGAGGGACCGAGTGTAATTTGGAAATGGTGACAGCCCCCAACACACACACACAACCACACCCCACACACTGGAGGCCTTCATCCACCAGGCCGCCGGCTTCGGCCGACACAATTCAGCGCCACCTTTTTTGATCTTTTTTATATATACAGCCAAGTTGGTGGAATTCCTGCCTTGCATTTTTTCCGCCTTGAAATCCCAAACCGCTAAATGCAGCCGCGCTCCGGCTCTGGGCATTCGAGCCTTTTTAGAATTCCGAAAGAGGGTTTATTATGTTTCGGTCTCGGGGCGCACGGGCGATGTTTGCGTATCCGTGCTGCTGGTGGATGCATGGCGTGGTCTAGAGGTGCGACATGTGACACTCGGAGCATCGATGCAGCAGCAGAGAACTATTTGCAACGTAAGCACACGGTGTCGTGACATCTACGTGAACTCTCCCTCTGTGCTGTCATATGTCGACTGTTGACCCAGCCCACGGCGTCGTCGTGGAAACGTAGCATCCCCCGGTTCCCCCCCGTCTTCAGCACCTTTTTTTTATAAATGCGGGTAAATTAAAACATCTTCGGTGTCTCGCTATGTCGGATGAGCCTTACGGCTGCATATGACATGTAATTAATCATTAATTGCAACATGTGCAGCACACTTCTAGACATGTGTATGTCCCCCCCCCCATCTCTTCCAGAACGTGGTGTCCGAAGCGGCGCGGAAGAAGGAGCGGGACGTGGTGGCGCGGGAGATCGAGCGGCTCCGCGCCTCCATCCAGACGGTGTGCCGCAGCACGCTGCCCCTGGGGAAGATCATGGACTACATCCAGGAGGACGTGGACGCCATGCAGGCGGAGCTGCACACCTGGCGGCAGGAGAACAAGGAGCACGCGCAGGCCTTGCTGCAGGAGCAGAGGTGGGGGCGGCTTCAGACTTCAGTCTTCAGACGCACCGGCTGCTCTCTGTTGTCTCGCTGTGGTCAAAGAAAGGAACAACAAGGATCAACAAGGAAGTCATCGCCATTTATGTATATATATATATATATATATATATATGATATTATATTGTTTTATTTTATTTGTGTATATATATATATATATATATATATAAACAATACAATATATATATATATTATATAGTTTTATTTTATTTGTGTGTGTGTGTATATATATATATATATATATATATATATATATATATATATATATATATATAGTTTTATTTTATTTGTATATATATATATATATATATAAACAAAAATAAATATATATATATATATATATATATATATATATATATATATATATATATATATATATATATATATATATATATATATGACTGTATTTACTGGTCCTCGTGGACGGCTTCTCTTTTTATGTCATATCAGCAATTCATCCTCCCTTTTTCTTTTCTATTGTATTTTATTTCCATGTGTCTTGAATGCTTGTGCTGCAGTGCGACCGACCGGGCGGTGGAGCCTCTGAAGTCTGAACTGGTTGAGCTGGAGCAGCTGATCAAGGACCAGCAGGACAAGATTTGTGCCGTGAGGTGCAACATCCTGAAGAACGAGGAGAAGATCCAGAAGATGGTGACGGGGATCAACTTCTTCTCCCGGGCCTGAAGGGAGAACCGTCTCCGAAGAACAACCGCACCGAACAAATGCACTGAAGACGTAGGGATGAGCGGTGCCTCGTTCAGAGTAGTGGTGAGACCTTTTTAAATAGTTTTTCTTCCTGGAGCGGAATGGGACCAAACACTGCACTTTGAGGGGTTTTCTCAGAAAAGGAGATGGACCCCCAACATATCCGACCCCATCGGGCGGGAGACGGTCAACACTCGGTCTGACTCTCCTCTGACATCAGCTGTGACGGACAGACATGAATTGATCGAGAAGTATGTTCCTGCTCTGCACACTTTACCCACCGCTTGCCCCCTTTTCTGTAACGGTGCCTTTGTGGACTGAGCCAGGTCAACTTCATAGTTCCACTTAATGCTGGGTGAGTTCATCAAAAGCCCTGTTTACTTCAAACTATACAATAGCGAAACATAAAAATGGGATTTGTTCAATCCCCACACCTAATTCTTTTAAACCTACGTTTCTCTTCTTATTAACCTGGCACAGAAAGTGCGGCACATTACGGTTGCTTTTGTTGGTAGGCAGACTTTTGATCAATTTCATGCTTTTTCCAGGATGATTATTACATCTGCTATCGCGCTATTCACCTCAAGTACTCAAATATTCCCGCGCTCAAATACCCGACGGTCTCCTTGACGCGTGTGTTGCATCATGTGGCGTCCTGGGAGCGCCGACACGGCACACCAAGGTTTTTATTCTGCTTCCAAACTTTTTGACTCGAGCTTCCTTCTTCCTTCAGTTGACCTTCCTAAGAAAGAAAAAGAAAAATAGTTTTTCGCCAACTTCTTCCTGCTTCCAACAACCATATTTCATCTTGTAAAAAATCTCAACTTGAAACACTTTATTGTGGAGACCCCGGCCTTCTATTTCTACTCTCGGGTTTGCCAAACTGTCTCTTCAAAATGTTTGATCGGATGGCAACATTCCTATTCTTTATAAATAAGAGAGAGGGAGAAAAATAATAATACCGTCATACTAATAGCTGCTTTTGTGACTTTTAAGAAATGTTCTTTACAGACGTAGCAAACATGACGACATGAAGCAATACCAGCCCGACACGTGCGGGAGGATGAAGAGTAGAGGAAGAGGACCAGTTCTCTTTTCAGGTTCCAATAAAGTGTGAATGAAATGCAAATAACAAAACCAGCGTGGACCAGTCGGTCGTGAAGTCCCGCCTCCTCCTGTAAATGCAGTTTACACATTCAAGTAGCCCCCGTGTCATTTCTACAACGCCGTTATTACGCGTGGTTGCTACCTCTAGTTCTACTGCCAGTGTGTACACAACATTATACAAAATTTTAAAAAAACAACACTTAGTTGGATTGATGAATCCATTATTTTAATACAGGTGTGTTTTTCTTTAAATCCACAAAGCTACTTTCTCCAGATGTTAATGTGATGACCATAAACACACAGTAGCTCCGCTCTCTCCATCCCAAACGGGTTCCCACTACCACAGCATGTCGACACACACAGTAGCTCCACAAGAAATATTCCCGCTACAACAGCAACAGGGAAACGAAGCCAAGTTACTCCCATATGTATCTTTCAAAAACTGCATTTCTTCAGTGGTCATTTTTTTTCCGGAGAGCCAGTCACTATGACGAGTTCAAACTTCCTTTAAAAATGTTCTCTCATTGTACTTTTTTTTTCACGTCAGTATTATATTTAGTCCATCAAATATAATCAAAGCTATTAAAAAAAGTCTCATTCACAAATCCTACGTCCGCCGCTTGCGAGAACCTGCGCGTTCACGCGTCTTTGTATGAAACGATGTAAAACTACTTGTATCATAATCTCTCGTCTCTCTGAAACTGTACACTGTGTATATGTGGAGATTGTATCATAGGTCAAATAATTATATAGTTTTGTAGTGGAGTGAAATAAATGGTTACATTGCAGTAAAGGCTGGTTTCTCCTGGTTGTTCTTGAGACCGATGGGGGTTCGGAGACGAGCCCCCCCACACACACACACACACACACACACACCCTGTGATTTCAGACGAGTTCACGAGTCGGCGTTCCGGCCAAGTCACACTCTCCACGGGGCTCCTTTTGTTTCTTTCTTTTGAGGCCCGGTCCGACATGACAGAAGCTAGACGTTCAACTTTTTTTTTTTTTTTTTTTTAAAGGAGCCCTCAAGTAACATTAGCAGCAATTTTTCCTCCTTTTTCTTCCTGGCAGGCCATGAAACAGCTGCAACACGCACAAAGCGTATTAGGAAGCCCTCCTTTCACAAATACTGAGCAACATTCGGACGAAGCATTTCGCGATGCGAGTCGGAGGTTTATCTGAAGACCCCCGAGCAGACGGCCCGGGACAAAGCCGCAGGGCCCCGTCTCAACAGGTGGATTAGGATAAGGCCACGGCACCGGACAGCTCCATTGTCCATCTGCGTTTCCCTTTTAATCTTCCCTATTTAAAAAAGCCTTAATTGATTCGTCCCGTTGATTTGTACAATGGATCCTGCTGCTAATGAGTGACCACGCCTTTTACTTTCACTTTTGTCGTCCACACTTAACCACTAATCCTAATGTTGGACTTAGAAAAAAAGGAAAAAAAAGATTTAACCTCTCCAAGCTGACCTTGTCCAGCCTGAATTATATTACTTTTGAATGGTTATTGTTCTGCAGGATGAGCTGCACACGAGGGTGTGTGTGTGTGTGTGTGTGTGTGTGTGTGTGTGTGTGTGTGTGTGTGTGTGTGTGTGTGTGTGTGTGTGTGTGTGTGTGTGTGTGTGTGTGTGTGTGTGTGTGTGTGTGTGTGTGTGTGTGTGTGTGTGTGTGTGTGTGTGTGTGTGTGTGTAGCAGTACGTTTAGCAGGTAGCAGCGGTGTAAATATTTTTATATGTGATGACCACACAGCAATGAGATTTCTTTTTTATGGCTCTGGTAAGTTTATTGTTTTTAAATGTGGTTTTATCCTCTTTGGCCTGCTTTTATTCCAAAAGAAAAAAGCACGCAAAGCACGACAAATCCAATCTGTGAAGGAACACGACCGATAGAGACTCCCTGCTGTCCCTCTGCTGCCCGGCGTATCGACCAGACGTCTGTTTGGCGTTGCGGCTGTCTGCCCTGCACGCCGTGAGGCAGGTGAGGGCATCGGATCTGGCACGCAGTTTCCTCTCCCCTCCCACTAGCGCTGGTGCCAACATGCCAAACTAACCTCATTGTTAAGCCTCTTCTTTATTGTTATTTTCCCCAGTATTGGTTTTATCTTTTTGTTCTGGCTGTGTGATGCAATGTGTTCCATTGCTCCAGGCAGCAGTTTGGGTATTTTCCCCCAATTTTAAACACACAGAAGCTCATCACAGGCCTCCACCAGTCAACAGCAGCAGCCCACGTGGGACAGCGGTCCTCATCTACTTCATTCTGCATTTTATATTTTACTTGTATACATCCATATCTTTCATCCCGTTTTTTTATATTTTATATTTAATTCTCGTGTATTTAGTTTATTGGTGCTGCTACTGTGATGACAAATTTCCCCTTGGGGATTAATAAAGTATCCATCTATCCATCTATCCATCTATCTATGGATACGTGAATATTTAACGAGGAGAAATATTCAGAACGCCAAATTTTTCAATTTGACCTTCAAAGATTTGACGTTGACGCCGTGTTTGCGCACTACGTTTGCTAAACGTGGAGCGCACATCTGTAGTAAAGCACAGGCGTCACGGCTGAGTATCCACGGTTCCCTCCGCCCTGGTGCTGTTGTAAACATGGACCCCCGAGCCGGGCCCCCGGCTCCTCCTCTTCAGCGCCCAACAGGGAGGTGTGACTTCAGCTACACGGGTCTGACAGGAGGCTCCGGATCGCGGCCTGGACCGGTTGGCGCTGGAGGAAGGTGGATCCGGAGGCGCTCGGGGTCTCCCTGGAGGCGAGGAGTGAGTAACATCTGTGAATACTAACCAGTGAGGACCGATATCGATGACTAATACATGTTAAAGAGAGTTTTATATTGAGTTAGTGAGTCAGGAGGTCGTTTAGGGAAACTTGCAGCATGCTCCAGGCTAATAACGGTTTTACAAGTTATTTTTTATTTTTATTAACTGTAATGTTTTTTAACTGTCAAATGAATGTTTTTTTTTTATTTCTATTAGGTGTCGGTACAAAATATGATCTCAGTATAGAATTCTAATAAATAAACATGCACTTTTTAGAATAGAACAATACACAATGAAAGCCGTCTTGCACGCGAGCAGGAAGGAGGACGTTGTCCTGATTGCCCACGCAGCGGGTTGGTACCTGAACCTCACATCTAACCAGCAACACTACTCCGTCACTGGGCCACGGTCCTGCTGAGATACACAAAGACACCTTCTGGTTGAATACATTCACAATGCTCTAAATTCCGTATGAAGCACCTTTAACCCTCCTGTTACCCTCAAATGTACAATTTGTTTTTGCCTTGGGGTCAATTTGACCCCAGCTATTAAAACCTCCAGAAAATTATTAGAATTATTGTTTTAATTAATATATTGTTTCCCAAGTTTAAGTGTCAGGTACTTTGTTTGTTTGTTGACTACCTAAATAGCCTTTAAATAAATAAAAATATATAAATATATTTCTTATATGTTTTACACAGTGAAAAACAGCCTGGGGTCAAATTGACCCTAAAGAACACCGAGGTGTACAAGTTGTGTTCAGGACAGTGAAAACACATCATCATGTGAATGTTATATTTTCCCAGTTGTCCCCAATAAATTAGGAAAAGTCATGAAATATGATGCAAAAATAATAATGTGAATAATTTTTTTTTATAGACGTTGAAGATCGAATGGGGTCCAATTAACCCCAAAGGTAACGGGAGGATTAAGTTCACACTGTGGATATTGTAAGTGATCCCAAGTGTAAAGTACACAGAGATAAGTGTTCAATGGATTAGATGACGTTCGTATTCTGCTTCTCTTGATGTCTTTAATGTGTCATTGTCTGTTTACATTTGGCGCTGGGTTAAAAAAATCTTCTTTTTAGCAGGATGCCTTGACATTGACTTTTGGACAAACACCTCAAAGACCGATCGGACCAGAAATACTCAAGATAAAATTGTAGATATTTCAAATAAATAAATAATGAAGGTTGCAATCACTTGTGTTCATGTTACCATCATGTAGAACACCCTGTTTAGTAAATTAAACTCAAAATTAGCAAATCAGATGGAATCAGAAGCTCTGTGACTTTGGCATTACAGTTAAAGTATGTAAATGTTTATGTTATTCATAAATGTTTGCTTTGTATGTCTCATGTCTGTTTGCCTTCAGGTATATTCATTCTACATTCTCTCCTGTATGTTTTGTATAAATTAGGTTTACACTATGGTGGTCGACAATCTCAATTCAATTCAGTTTATTTGTAAAGCCCATTTTCCCAAATTACAAATTTGCCTTTAGAGTGCTTTACAATCTGTACACATAGACATCTCTGACCTCTGACCTCACATCGGATCAGGAACAACTCCCAAACAACCCTTCAGGGGGAAAAGGTCAGACCCCTTGAGGAGAGAACAGAGGAGGATCCCTCTCCAGGATGGACAGGTGTCATAGATGTCATGTGACCAGAAATCTACCCTCTGTATTTATCGGAGCAACACAACCTGCATGTGTTTTTGTATTTACTTTTTACACAGCAAAGCCTCAGCACACTAATAGTTAGTCGGCTCTTAAAGCAACACTATGTAACAATTGCACCTTAAAATAACAGCTTGAAAAAAATGGTGCCGCTACAATGACTTTTAATATGGCGATTTGCACCTCCGCCACTGACATCTGGGTTCTGTGGGGAGAAAATTGATTGATCGATTGATTTATACTTTATTAATCCCCAAGGGGAAATTATTTGTCAGGATGGAGGAATACAGCATAACATGGGGGGAGAGAGGAGAGAAAAAAGCCAACCCCCAGACTCCATCCCTAGAGGGGTACAGGAGGGGTACAGTGTGGGAGCAGGAAAAAACACCTCCGCACATAAGCACATACATTTTAAACATGACTTGCAACATGGAGGAGGGGGGGGGGACCAAAGACTGGGTTATCTAAGCCCAGCCATTGGGGGAGAAGGTCACCAGCACAGACAACCCGGCTATGTAACATGTTGTAGCCGCCCGGTATTTCGACCTGCTTTCTGTCAGTGATTACCAACGTCACATAGTCCAGTCCACGCTCACAGGTGACTTTTTATTTGCTCCGCTACGTGACGCGAAGAGACAGAGAGACATTCTGCTGTGGAGACGATCAATAACAGACCTTTAGTTTAATAAAAGAACAAAGACGTCTTTAAGTAAGGGACCTGACATTACTTCTGCTGTCATCTGGAGGATAGAGAAAGTTACAGGGGGGCGGTCGGAGATTTTTTAATTTTTTTAACTCAAACTCAAAAGAGCCATATGCGTCACCGGAAGAGCCATATATGGCTCACGACACCTGATCTATCGTAACTGGGTATTTACATCACTGAAGTAAACGTTGAATACCTGAAGGGGGCGCTACAAAGGAAAAACTACATAATGGGGCTTTAAAGGGCCGGTGTAACTGAAGCGCTGTATAAACTACTCCCAAACATATTGTTAAATACCTCTCTTTGCATTTGATTATTGTTCATTCAAGTGTAGATGTATTGTACACAAGGACATTTCTCTAATATAGTAACACAAATCCATTCAATTTGAAACCGTCAAAATAAAAGCACAGGATATAAAGATGATCATGTGACTTTCAAGCCGTCGGGCCGCATGAAATGACGTGGTGGGCCGCATTCGGCCCGCGGGCCTCGTGTTTGACAACTCTGATTTAAACCTAACCGGCTTTGGCTCGCCGGCGCCGAGCAGGTCGTCTTCCAGCGGTTTGACCCCGTCTCCTCCTGTAGAAACTCGAGAGAGACATGTTTACACCAGCCCGCCAAGCTGCTGAGGATGGTTAAAAAAATAACGTTAAATAATAAGAAACTCTGAGCTAAAGAAGGCTGCTTTCTCTCACATAACGGATTGTGTCTGTGTTCAATACAATGAGGCTCGTTCAATCAACCGTGTTCATTAGCGGCTGTAATGAGTTGCGCAATGAGCTCTGGATCGCGGCATTTTCATGTTGTTGTTATCATGAAGCTGATAAGTGAGCCAAGTCGTCATGTGTGGTTTGTGGTTTGCGAGAACCGCAATTTGTTTTTTAAAAACAACTGGCCCCGTGGATAATAAACGGGTCCTGGGAAACGCGAGTGGAAGCAGCAGGGAGCGAGGGAGACGAGGGAGACGAGGGAGACGAGGGCCGTCGATCCCATAAAGTTCCCGTGAAGCCTCGAGGAGACGGACGGGGCGGCCTCGGGCGGCCTCGGGGTTTTACTGCGAACTTATGTTCTCAAATAATTATTCCCTTCTCAGAGAAGCATGCTGTGCGGAGCGGGTCGGGGTTTCCCGGGACACTGACGTTGTCCGTGAAAACAAATAAATGCGACTCGATCTTTAAGTTATTAATAAATAACGATAACAAACTCGGCGCTGGGGAAAGTGACGGGGTTCGGGCTCAGAAAATACACGACCGTCACCCGAGGTCTCTAGATGGCACTGTCTTCCTTTCAAGCATGGCTTGTGTGTGTGTGTGTCCCCCCTACACTCACTCCATCCTTCCTCATTTTTTCTTCCCCCCCCACACACCACTGCCTCTATCTCTCTCTCATTCTTTTTATTTAGCCTCTTCTCCCCTTTTTTCTTCTTCTATCAGCCTCTTCTGAGTTTGCTTCAGAGTATTCGTCCGTGGACATCAACATGTGTCCTCGAGGGCCTCATCCTTTCAGAACTCAGGGAAGCAAGTCTTTCATTATCAGAACACACACACACACACACACACACACACACACACACACATACACACACAGAATCAACCCCGTTGCACCAACGCAGAGGGAAGCAACGATTGGACAGTTTGGTAACCACTATCTTCCTGTGGGGAGTTTCCATTGCGAGAGACTTCTCTCTCAAGTCAATTATTTGTATTTAGGATGACACCCTGCTGAGTTATTACAGGGAGTTCACATAAAGAGTGCAAAACGTTGTGTTTCATCGTTTGCACATGAAAACCTCCCGTCGTGATCAGCGTTGACAGTATTTAAACACGCGCCTCACTTCCTTTTGTTGTGCTTTTGTAACAAAAAAGGGAAACGGGAGATGGTAAAGGGTTTATTTTCTCCCCAAAATCCCTGGCAGCCTGGAAAAGCTGGATGTTTTGGTTCATTCAGAGCTTTAGTTGCACCACAAGCTGCAATCAGAACCAACGGACTGTGTGTGTGTGTGTGTGTGTGTGTGTGTGTGTGTGTGTGTGTGTGTGTGTGTGTGTGTGTGTGTGTGTGTGTGTGTGTGTGTGTGTGTGTGTGTGTGTGTGTGTGTGAGAGAATCATTCATTCTTGGGAACAAAATCAATTACTTCTGTTTTCTCTTTATTTAACTCAAGAACATTCTGGCACATCCAGTTGTAGATTTCTTCAATGCATTTAGCCCTCGTATGGGATTATAGTCTCCTGGTGATATAGTTATGTAGATTTACTGTCTGCATAAGTATGATAACAAGTAATAAGTATGATTTTTTTCATATTCTGAGCCAGTGGAAGCAAGTAGATGTTGAATTTGATTCAATACTGTACAGATGCACAGGCAACGAAATGTATTCTCTGCATTTAACCAATCCTTAGTTATTAAGGAGCAGTGGGCTGCAGTGAAGTAACTGGGGGTTCAGTGCCTTGCTCATGGACACTTCGACTTGCAACTAACGGGGAGAGCGGGGATCGAACCCACGACCTTGGGGTTGCAGGACGACCCCCTCACCCCACTGAGCTAAAGCCAAATAGATGAGGCCCCAGCATTGAACCTTGCGGGACACCATATGTCATCCATGTCAGCTCTAATGTGTAATTAGTTACAGACACAAAGTATTGCCTTCAAACAGGATTCAAACCAGCTAAATGCTGCGCCAGAGAGTTTTACCCAGACTTTCAGTCCGCCTAGTTGTACACGCACGAACACACGCACATATATAAAGGTAGTCGGAGCCAGTGCTATTCAAGATTTATCAAGTTCCAGCTCCTTTTTTCTCTCCTCGCTCATTCTTCACACTGCAAAGTGGAATTTGTCCAAAACATAAAGCAGTTTAACGTGACTCAGAGTTTGAGTTTGTCGTCCAAGAATACCAACCCGTATAAGCTTCTGTCAAATTAATCGAACAGGAATGGTAGGGTGTGGATGACGGAGCCTGAAAATATTTATAATTTTTACCAGCCGGAACGCTGTATTATTTTTACCTTTCGAGTCCGTGGGTGTTTCTCAAAGTCAAGGATGCTTCCTGATAGAAGGATATGGTATTTATGTTTTATTTTTTCAACTTTATTTAGAACATTTCAGTACCACAAACCCATGGACCATGACATAAATTAACTGGTCAACACAAAAAAAAGAATGATTGACTCACATTAACTACTTTGTTTAAATACTAATGTAATTAAAGAAATGCAGGACTCAGTGCAATTTTTTTATAATATTTGACATTTTCATAAGCTGAGCTATGATATTTCCAGACATAATCTACTCTGACTATATTGATGTTTTCATGACATACTATTCCATGACTTTTTCATAGATTTTTATGACTTACTATACTATTACTTTTTCATTTAATTTGAAGGCAATTTACAATTACCTTTTAGGATATGATATACCTTTATTCGTCCCACAGTGGGGACATTTCTAAAATTAGATATTTATATATATATTTATATATTATACTGTTTTATTACTTTTCTTTAAAAACATATATTTTTTAAATGAAGATGCTTATTGCACAATCAAGGATGCTGTAAGTTGGAAGTAGGAAGTGGGGACGGGACCATTAGCCCCGCCTCCCTCGGCCCCTGGCCTGATTTAGCATCGTGTCAACTGTGGTCCCAAAGCAAGATCATCTATACTTCACTTTTTTCCACGGATGTGGATCCAAACTTTTCCTCTTTTAAGGCCACCTTGCTCTATAAACCACTCAATAAGTGTTCTATGGCAACACCCTCTGGGAATTACTTCAGCTTTATTAATATACTTAAGGAGTACATGGTTGGAAATATCGAGAAAATAAAATGTACTCACAAAAGTGTGTTTTAATGAAAGTCCTCATAGTGGCTGAACCTTTGAGGACATTAATTAAAACACTTAATGAGGCTTATTTTGACTGTTTTCCAGAAACTTCTTGGAATGTGGCGAGGGCAGGAAGGACGTCAAGTCATTCTGTAATTACTGTTACAGTCTGTTACTCTGCTCCTACACTTAATTAGTTTGAGGGAAGTATCCTTGTTACATGTATACTAAAGCCATTTCTCCCATGGTCTGCCTGTCAGGAAACAATGAAGTGTAGAAACTGAGTAAGTAATCAGTTCATGAAGTTTAAGGGGTGTCTTTGACAAATCAAAGGACAGATCGCAACAAACTGATTGTCAACCGTGATGACGGGAAAGGAGGAAGTGGACTGTGAGCCTGCTGTGGGAAACAGACCCGTTATGATGGCCTGGTTCTGTTCTGCTCTGTTAACGGGCCCTCGCCCCTGTTATTTATAGAATATTTCATAAACGGTATAGGCTTTTGCTAATTGGACTTTATGAAGAATGCTGAACTCATTGCTGGAACGAGAGCTCGATGAAAATTGCGCTGGTTCAAAAACTAATCAAACATTATTTTATTTTTTTATCATATGGTGCTCCATCAAAACACCCCACCAGCCTCAGCTGTGCTTTAAGTGTCATGCTAATTAATAATACAGGGTTTGTACGGTCATGGAAAACATGGAAAAGTCATGGAATTTTAAAATGGTCATTTCCTGGCCTGGAAAAGTCATGGAAAAAACTTAAATCATAAAAGTTTTGGAAAAGTTATGGATATTTGTTATAATCACATGTTCATTTAAGCCGAGTTTAAAATAATTAATATGTTTTTTAAAGAAAGACGCTCAAAATATAAGCCGGCGTACGCTCTTAATACGTAACATTTTCTAAATTTTTCATGTTTATACCAAGATTTCAGTTTGGTCATGGAAATGTCCTGGAAATCCATCGGTCTACATGTGTAAGAACCCTGATAGTATCCGTGTGCTTCTTCCATCATGCCATTCGTGTAAGTCGTCACTGTTTTATCTCAATATCTAAACACCGAACCAATAACTCTGCTTCCTAAAATACTCAGATGAACCTGCTGAGCACGTGGCCTGATCTGCTAATGTCAAAACAGAAGTATAAATCGTCTTTCTTTAGCTTATCGCTCAGTAGGCTACTAACGTTGTGTTGTGTATCTGAGCTTGTGAGCCTAGGGATCCGTTAATGGCAGCATGACAATGTCCATTACACCAAACTAACCATGTTTAATTACTTCCGCAGAGCCGGACCGCTCATGGGAAGGATTTTCCGCTACTGAGAAGACCCTGTGGTTAGGAGAAAGAGAGAGAGTGTGTGTGTGTGTGTGTGTGTGTGTGTGTGTGTGTGTGTGTGTGTGTGTGTGTGTGTGTGTGTGTGTGTCCATTTCACTAAACGAACCAGGAACCATTGGGTAGCTCTCCAAACCGCTGCCTGACAATGAGGGGAAAAAGAAAGCCCGGTTGAGCAGAAGAGGGGAGAAGAGGAGGAGAAGAGGGGGAGAGTCACTCGGTGGCCACCACTGTGGGAATGTTGTAAACTGGGTTTTCCTGAGGCCTTGGGAATCCCACACCAGAGCTGGAATCTGCGGGCATGGAAAATGGGGCCTGGCTCCCCCGAGAGAAGAGATGGCTGATGCAAAACAACAGCACGAGATCTCTTGCTGTGTGTGTGTGTGTAGGGGGGGGGGATCATAGTAGGGGCAACATTGCAAAATTGCACTGGTTGCAATATTTGTACTGATGGGAATGGGCTTCTCACCCAGAATACGTGTTTAGTATTGTAGTGGTGGGATCGATGAACGGAAACAACAAGAATGTAGCATGAGGCATATAAATTATATGATATAATATTTGGATCGCCGTGCCGATGCGTACGCTTACACTGCATCCTGCGAGCAGATCGCATGTTTCTCCCTCTCCAGGTTCAGCTGCGAGGCGACAGTGCACATCAAATCGAGCATTTCCTCTGCTGATGAGCAGCTTCCCAGAACAAGAAGAGTAAAAGAAGAAGAGAAGAAAAGACAGTGAGTTTTACAGCTGCCAACACACTTCAGAAAGTAAGCCTTTACCTCTGCCACTAAACACCGGGTTCAACTTAAAAAGAAGTGCAGCATCCTTCAACACATTTACACGTGTTTACAGCACAATTAATATTATTGCACAAGGCCAAAAAAAAAAAAAAACTTGCAGGAAACTAAATGACACTGCCGTTAGTAATTGTGAAATATAAAAAAAGACAGAATAACAATATCAAAAGTCTTGATGTGTTTAGCACTGGGTACAGACATGATGATATAATAATAAGAATAAAGAGCGCAGGCTGGGGTGAGCGCAGCGTTGCGTGACTGAAGCCAACATCCTGTCCTCGGTGAATTCCATGGAGCCGTGTGCGGCTCCTTTGGTTTCGAGAGAGAGAGAGGGAGAGAGATGGAGAGAGAGAGAGAGAGACTATATTCATGTATGAATCAGATACGTAAAAGCAAAGCTTTTCCATCATTACCTCCAAAATCACACATTCACATACAGAACTTGTCCTTGTGATTCGCTATCGACTAAATAAAGTCCAACAAATGTCACCATGCCTACCGTTATTGTTGATATAGTTTAGTTTAGTTTATTTTAATTAGCAAAATATACAAAAATCATAATTCAGCAAAAGAAGAAAGTGTCTGACCGAAAGTGTCGAGGCTGAAGCTATCAAGCTTATAAGTGCCCCAACCTATAATTTCACGAAAAAACTTATTTCAGAGAACCATATACAAATACCTATATATAGTTAATAACACATGGTTAACAGATTGACTGATAAAGTTATAGCTCGGCAATCTAATACGACGATGTGTCCGTCATTCATCGGTCGACACGCGGCGTCGGTTAGTTCACTGAATTCAAAATGAAAAGCGGAATAATGACAAATACTTTATATCTTTAAGGAGAAACATGAGTGTATCACATGAGATGTTATGAAAAGAATCAACAGCTAGATCTGATTAAAGGAAGAGCTGTACAGATGGAGCGAGACAGGCGGAGTTCCCCCCCCCTCTGTGGGATGAGTTATCCCGGGTCCTCTCCTGTGGTCCGGGAGCAGCCATGAGCGCAGCCCGGCTCTGTAATCAAGCCGCTGGAGGAGGCACCGCACTACGTCTCCTCTCTCATTTTCTCACCCACTTGGCACGCCCCGCGCTGGGGGCGAGTCCCGCGGTGGGCCGAAGCCTCGCTGAGTCAGCAGCAGGTGGACAGGTGGCGGTGGAGAGTGGGAGACCCGGGGGTCCTGTGGCCGCTGCGCAGTGGAACATACACTACCGTTCAAAAGTTGGGGGTCACCAAGACAACGTTGTGTTTTCCATGAAAACTCACACTTTTATTTATCAAATTAATTGCAAAATTAATAGTAAATATAGTCAAGACATTGACATGGTTATAAATAATGATTTTCATTGTAAATATTAATGTTGTTCTTCAAACTAGTGGCTCAAAGGAAGGCCAGTTTTAGAGCTTCTCACAACAACATAACTGTTTTCAGCTGCGCTCGCATAAAAAGGGGTTTCAAGGGTTTTCTACCCCTCCGCTAGAAAAATAAACAAATATAGAGTTATTTAACAATCTGTTGGGTAGTAGTTTATGCAATTATATGTTTCAGTGACAACCTTTTGTGTCCCACGATGAAAATGAGTTTGACACCCCTGGTGTAGATGTATAAATGAAAGGAAACTGAAGAGCCATACAAGGGGAGGGGTGGGATGGGGAAAAGTTTGTGTAATATTTTTATTTTGTCTTGTCTTGTTTTTCATCTTATGATTTTTTTTTTTAAACATCATCCTTGTGTGGTGATTCTACAAGGATAAACATTTGTTTTTTTCTTTTTGTAAAATAATACTTGGCTATAAATGCTGGCTATTTCACTACAAATATCCTGTAAAAAAAGTTTGTTAATAAAAAATAAAAATAAAAATATATTTATATATTTTATAATCAACATTTTCTTGTGGTTCATATTCCTGGTTGTCGTACTTTTTGGAGATATTGGGTGCAGATCCACTAAAATGATTTTAAAAGCTTCTGAAAATGTAGCAATATGAAAACAGATTGTGAGAGTGTTAGATACAAGTAAAATCACAGATAACTGCCACACCAGACTACGGCGTGGTAGCGACCTTTCGATCAGAAGCGGGCCGTGCCCTAAAGTCCTGATTTACGGTCTATTTGACTCTAGATTGACCATCATTCTGGAATGAAGTAATATCTCACAGACTTCTATACAACCAGAGGAGTCGCCCTCTGATGGCCATCAGAAAGAATGTTAAACGTTAAAGGCACTTTGCGGTTTACCTCGGGAACGACTGCAGTGACACTGAGATTGGATCCATCTCAGTTTTACCCCGTGGACATTATTCAATTCAATTCAATTCAGTGTATTTGCATAGCCCAATTTCACAAATTATGAATTAGTCTCAGACTAACAATCAATTAACAATCTGTACACATAGACATCCCTGACCTTTGACCTCACATCGGATCAGGAACAACTCCCAAACAACCCTTCAGGGGGAAAAAGGTAAGACCCCTTGAGGAGAGAACAGAGGAGGATCCCTCTCCAGGATGGACAGGTGTCATAGATGTCATGTGACCAGAAGGAATCATTAGAGTTAAAACACATTCAATGAATATGACAGAGTGGATGAAAAGTTGGTAGTCGGCATATTCCACGATGGAGACCTCCACGATCTATCGGGCAGATGGAGGTAGAGAGGTAGAGTGGGCGGAGTCTCAGCAGTGGGCGGAGTCTCAGCAGGACAGTTATTATCATGATCGTCAATATAAAAGTTGTGATGAAGATTAGCCGCTGGTTGTCTTTGTGTATTCAGCTTAGTCTTCGTCGGGAGAGGGAGGGAGGTCGCCTTTTTGTTGTTGTTGCTTTTTTGTAAAAGCACCACATAAACATCACATATTCTGATCCCGTGTTATTTATCACAGCTCACGGTCACGGCCGCCACATTTCTTGGGATGAAAGGGTACGACGTGTTTGCACAAAGTTGTTGGTAAGAGTGAATGTGTGTGTATGTGTGTACAAAGACGTATGCAAGGTGTGACTTGGACTGTGTGTCCAGTGTGAGTCCCTACAGACTATGTGTAGTGCTTTGTGTATGGGTGTTTCACATCCATCGTTTGATGGAGAGTATTGCTGCCAGATATGTGTGTGTGTTTACCCTGTCAGCTTGTGCACACATACTATTCTTTGCACTGATGCATGCCACGATCACAATGGAGCTGATGAGTGTTTGCCAAATACATTTGGAGATGATTGAATTGCATGAGAGCTTTGGTCACGCAGACGAAATTCAATATAAACAACCGTAACAAAGGTTTTTGTTGTGACATGACAAGTGACAGCCTCGCACATCTTGTGTTGCTGCATGTGACGATGCGTTCTGCCGTGTTGTTGTTCACTGAGATTTCAAAATGTATTTATTATAATTTGCATATAGGCTACTTAACACTTCTGCAAATGCATTTATGAATACATCCACGATTAAAAAGGAATAAAAAAGGCCTTTTAGATGTGCATTCTTATGAAAATGCACTTGAACACTTTTTGAATTTCTTTATGTAAGAAATGAATTCTCTTCTTGTTCCTCTTTTATATGATTTTGTAACGGAGCTATTAGAGTGGACCTAAAATCACGACTCAGACAGGAGTAACAAAGATGAATGTCTTTAGTTGAAAACAGGCTGGGTCAAATCCAGGAGATCAGTCCAAGAAGCAAACTATCCAAAAAGGGGCGGGCAGAGAATCAGAGGTCAGGGCAGGCAGCTCAGGAATATACACGAATAACACTGAGAACTTGACATGAAAACACAAGACAATCTGGAAGAGGACAAGTGAGGGAACCTCAGTAGACAGGGACTAACGAGGGAATGGGCAACAGGTGAGACGGGCATGAGGACCAGGTGAAGGTAATGAGGGACTAACGAGGTGATAAGGGGCAGGTGAAGGGAGTTGGACTGACGAGATGGGAACCAGGATCTGGAATGACGTCATAGTTAGAGAGACAGGATGAAAACAACTAATACAAGAAGGAAGGTGTGGAGCTGAACTGTTACAGTTTTGGGTTATTACAGATCATGTACATTTCTATCCAATTAGCATGCAACTAATGCCAAATTGTTCATAATTCAATGCCCAGTCTTGTGATATGTGAAGGTATGCGCTCTACCCAGTGCCCGTTCTAGTTAATATCTGTTATTGGTATGCCCATGTTAGAAGTGCAGAAAAAAACTAACTCCAATTAAACTTTTCATCACATACTGTACATCCTCTTAAAGTGATGATCGTGTCTTTTTGAGTTATGACAATAACAAAACTAGTGAATACAGTAACTGAAAGTTGTGATTATATGTCTCTATTTTCTGCACGGTGAATATTTATATCCCAGCTTTATTTTTTCAAAATGCTCATAAAACACCAGGAATAAACAAAAACAGCAGAATTGAAATTGTTCACATGACTAGAGGATATGGTTATAAAAAAAGCCGGCACCGCATCGCATGACAACGGGCTCGTCGTGGCCGTAAAACTCGCCTGCTCAGCTTGTTGTTTCCTACTTACTGTCTGTACCCGTCCCAGTCGCAAGAAATCAAACAACCGACTCATGTTGGCAAATGTTTATCGTCTCATCTGTCGGCGATCGTTTAACTGAAGGCCCCCGGGGCCCCGATCGTACTGAGAACTGTTCTCAGAGCCGCTGCTTCTCCCACATTGTCTCTAATCCCCATGAGATACTGACTCGTCCACTGGGAGGTGAAGGTGGAGCTTTTTATTGCGAAAACAACCGCAAGGGTTAATTCATCTTAAGGGGCGATTGCCAAATGAAAAAGCTTTTTAACTTTCCAGATGTTTCGCACTGTCATGACTGGATACATCTCTTAATCTGCGTTGACGCTATCCCCATAATCCGGGTTTCCTGTCTCTCGCGGATCTTCGGGTGTCTTGAGAAGCGCTACATGGGGGGACAGAGCCCTCTCCATTCCTGCCCCCTCCCTCTGGAACTCTCCCCAAAATCATCTGAGACTGCACCGAGCTTTCATTGTTCAAATCTAAAAATCAAAACCCAACTTTAAAACTGCTTTTAATGTGTGATTGTTTGCTCTGTGCTCTTATTTGCTTTTATTGTTTGTTTTAATTTTTATTTTTAATGCATAGCTTTTAGAATGTTTTAATTATGTGTTGTAAAGCGTCTGAGTACTATGAAAAGCATTATAGAAATTGTATGTATGTATTATCATTATTATTATTATATCAAATAAATTATTATTATTATTATCTTAATAATAATAATAATAATAATAATAATAACCATTTATTTTTGGGATTGATCGGGTCAAAGGTCAAGGGCATGAAAAGGTCAAAATATTATTTTTACTATATCCAATTGACATGCAACTAATGCCAACATGTTCATAATTCAATGCCCAATCTTGTGATATGCGAAGGTATGCGCTCTACCGAGTGCCCGTTCTAGTTATTATTATTATTATTATTATTAGATGCCGCCTGTGTCAGGCCCGCTGACACACGTTATCTGTAGCCGGTATATAAATCATCCCGGTATCAAACGGTCCAGCGCGCTTCACTTTCTCACGGACAGCTCCACGCGGCACGGCGTTAGAAAGGAAACAGCGGTTAATATTCTATTGATGTCTGATTCGACGTCTCTAAAAGATACGCGAGGAGAGAGAGACCGACCCCTGTGGAGCGCCGTCGTGTCCTGTGCGCTCAGGCAGGATGAAATGCAGGTAAAATATTAACACATTTTAACTTGTAACCCTCCTGTTACCTTTGGGGTCAATTTGACCCCATTCAATGTTTGACGTCTCTAAAAATATGATACACTTTTTTTCTTTTGCTTTATATTTCATGACTTTTCCTAATTTATTGGGAACAACTGGGAAAACATCAAATCCACATGATGATAAGTTTTCAATGCCCTTATATATAAGAAATATCAACTTTTTTATTTATTTAAAGGGCTATTTAAGTAGTCAACAAACAAACATAAAGTATCTCACACTTAAACTTGGGAAACAATTTTAATTCTAATCATTTTCTGGAGGTTTTAATTGCTGGGGTCAAAAAAGGGTAAAAGATGTTACTAAATTGATGACGCTTGATCAGGGGTCCTGAGCTTCAAACTGTGACGCTCTAGGTTCCCCTCTGGCGTCAGTTTGGGGCGTTTTCACCGGAAACTTACTTTAAGTGTTGCATGGGAAACGGACAGTGGACTCCTGGATGAAAGTTGTGTGTGTTTGTGTGTTTGTTTGTGTGTTGCAATAGACAATAGAAAAAAAGAAGAAGAAAAAAGAAAGCTGGTACCAATGTAGACCACAAAAGAGGAGAACATCATCCCCTCATCATCCGTGACTCCGTCATCCAAACAGACACAGCATGTTATTCTATTTTAGCACATCAAAAAAATACATATATACATATTTATAAAAAATGGTAAGACAATGAATAAGATTGTCACCAAGTCTGGCCGCGAGCATCGCTAACCCCTCGCTTCCTTCCCCACCTCCTTCCCTACCATCCCGTCCTCCGGCCTAATTCAAAGCATCTTGTGGGGTGCTGCAGCGGAGAGGAGGATGTGGCTGAGGCAAATAAAAGAATCATAACAAAAGGATCAAAGCCGCCTTCCAAATCTGTTCCGTCTGGACAATGGCGGCTTTCGCATGAAACAAAGAGAGTCAAAGACAAGACGGAGAGGGTGAGGCAGAGAGAAGAAAGGGAAACGGATGGAAAGAGCGGAAAAGAGGAGAGGAGGAGGAGAAGAAAGGCCTGAACTCCGTAGCTCGCGGCGAAGGTCGTCTCTTGAT
The DNA here is from genome assembly GCA_036178185.1 of Liparis tanakae. Lineage (NCBI taxonomy): Eukaryota > Metazoa > Chordata > Actinopteri > Perciformes > Liparidae > Liparis > Liparis tanakae. The sequence goes on from CM070107.1 coordinate 11,565,671, forward strand.
TGATGCCTCGCTCCTCCGCTCCAGCTTCTTTATGTCTCTCGCTCTTCCAAATGTCGATCGCACCCGCTCTCCTTCTGATCGCGCAGCTGCGTCGAGACTCGAGCATTACTCAAACTCCTCATGCCGCCTTTCATATCCCGACTCGGCGTGTCACGCGCCAGTGTTTGACGGGGAGACGGCGGAAAACAAAGCGGTTAGCTGGCGGCGGGTGGTAGCTACACGAACGCTCGAGAATGTGATGTCGGTGAGTTTGTATCCTCGTGATCGCTGCGTAGGATTCTGCTCATGAGTCGTCGTAATCCATCACATGCGTGTTGTTTTTTGTCTTTGGCTTTGTGCCATATTAATGTATTATTACCGTTGCATTGAACATGCGGAAGGTAATGTTTTGATCACCGTGTATTTGTATGCGTGTGTGTTATTCGCATAACTCAAAAAGTAATAAACCGAATCGCATGAAATGTGGTGGGATGATTGGTTATTAGGGACCATTTGATTAGATTTTGGGATTGATCGAGTCAAAGGTCAAGGTAATGAAAAGGTCAACATCTTCTTTGAATCACATTAAATTTAGTGGGATGATTGGGTATTATCCGGGGACCATTTCATTAGATTTTGGGATTGATCGGGTCAAGGGCAAGGTCAAAATCTTCTTTTTACCATAGCACAGTCAATTTGTACGTTCATACTGCAATGCCCAATCTTGTGATATGCGAAGGTATGCGCTCTACCGAGTGCCCGTTGTAGTTTGTTTATTTATTTATTTGTATGCGTGTTATTCGCATAACCCAAACAGTATTAAACCGAATCGCATGAAATTTGGTGGGATGATTGTTTATTATCCGCGGACCATTTGATTAGATTTTGGGATCGATCGGCTCAAAGGTCAAGGTCATGAACAGGTCTAAATCTTATTTCTACCATAGCGTGGTCAATTTCTATCCAATTGTCATGCAATTAATGCTAACATGTTCAGAATTCAATGCCCAATCTTGAGATATGCGAAGGTATGCGCTCTACCAAGTGCCCGTTCTAGTTGTGATATTTATGTACGCTGGTTCTTTACTTTTTTTATCTCCCTTTAAACTGTCCTCGCATGTCTGATATGATTTATTGTTAATAACTAACCAGTCTGTTATACAATGCTGCCAAAAGGCCAAAGAACACATAAAACGACACGTTAAAAATGTACCAATAGTTGGTGATAGTTCTAAATGTTGGGTAAAACAAATATGATTTCACTTATATTCATAAAGCAGAACAAAATAAAGAACTGAATAAAGTCTCCACAATTTCCAAAATAGGATTCCAAATAATCTGTTTGCCGTTTGATAGTCTGGTTTAAGCACAGCTATCATAATCTATTAATGTGAACGTCTCATGTTGTGGTTACTGCTATTCTCGTTTCGGCTCTCCCTCAAACTGGAACAGGGATTTCTGCATTATGTTTATTTATTTTTAAACACAGAAAGCCAAATCTGCATATTTAGACCATGATGCATCGATCCTCGCAATTCACACGGTTCTGTCCTTTTACACTTCATTTAAAATGTGTTGAAGCTCGGGAATCCACAACACATTTTCCCCAGGCGTAAAAAAAAAAATAAAGGAAGAGAATCATGCAAAGACACGGGGCACAAGTCACTTGGACCGCGCTCTACTTTACGAAACAGATCAGAGGAAATCAGAATTTTGCCTGAAAAAAACTCCACAACGTGCCCGGTATCCACTCCCTGGAGGAAAGGAAAATGTAGATTCTCAAAAATATTATTCCATTCCTCCCCCAAAAATATACACAATATGGACAAGAGTGAGAAATACATATTCCAGATCCATCTGTAAAACCCTCCTGCATCGAGGCAGGCCCTTTTTGTTTGACTCTGGTGGGGTGCCAGGTGGCCCTGGCTGGCAGGTTTACAGTAGGAGGGGAGGGGGGGGGGACATCGGGGTGTTTGCCGTATAAAGAGCCTCCTCCTGCGAGACTTTCGGAAACAAAGAAGTCGCTGTAGAGTGGTTTAGTGGAAGCTTCCCAGTCGCCGTATGGGCCTTTTGTAATCGCCACAGAGGAACATACCGGCAGAGTAAGTCCATAACTCATCCGCGCAAACAAACTCTGATGTCGGCAAATGAGGCCGAACCCCAACCCCCGAGGGGTGAGACTCGGCTTCTGTGGTTTCAGCTTGACGAAGGCAAACGACGAAAGCTGGGAAAACTTCCCATCGGCGCTCCGATAATTTGTTTTACGATCGATGGTGTCGGTGGCGTCCCATTTACTTCCGTTGGGTATGTGCATCCTTTCGGTTGTAACTCCAAGGCCATGACAAAAGCTTGGGATGCGATGTAATTTAGATCGTTGAAGCAATCCGTTACCCATCACAATGTGGAACTAGAACGGGCTCTCGGTAGAGCGCATACCTTCACATAGTACACGATTGGGCATTGAATTATGAACATTTTGGCATTAGTTGCATGACAATTGGATAGAAATTGAAAAGAAGAAAAAAAGAAGATGTTGACCCTTTGACCTTGACCGTTGACCCGATCGATCCCCAAATCGAATCAAATGGTCCCCGGATAATAACCAATCATCCCACCAAATGTCATGCAATTCGGTTTAATACTTGTTGACTTATGTGAATAACACACATACAAATAAATAAATACACGGCGATCAAAACATTACCTTCGCATATTCAATGTGAAGGTAATGTAAAGCCCGTCTGCTGCGAGGTAGATACTTTATATTTCTACATTGATGAAAGTGAGTAATATGACGTTTGAACACTATGATACTGACTCTATCTTCCATTTTACGAGACGTGACCGTTTTAAAAGCGATTCTCTGACTCGCTCCTCACGCCGCCAGCGGAGCTTGGGTGGCCGACGTCGCGGCTCAGATGAATCCTCGCGTCGGTTGCGTTGCGCGGCCGAACCCCGCGTCGTCGCTCTAAAGTCATCGGCGTACGGTTTGACGCGGGGCTGCCAGAGACCTCACAGGCCGCACTTGTTCCCGTCTGAGAAAACTCCGAAGTCCCGCGTGAAAAAAACCTGGTCAAGGCCGATCCGTGACAGCCGGCTCGCCGCTCGGCCTAAAACAATACACAACGCGTCCCTCCCGACGGCCGTCGGCGGGCGGGACGCGCGCTCGCCCTGACGCCTCCAGACAGCGGGAAAAAATAAACGGACGGACGGAAAAAGAAGATGCCTAATGAATGCCAGAGGTCCGGGAGGAAAAGGAAACCCGATGCTTCTTCTCCGTCCCGGCGCCGGGTATCATCGCGTCGCCCTCTCCTCACCCGGAGGCCCTCCTCCCGCGAGCAGACGCAGTGAGTGTCACCGGAGAGTCAGCGGCAGGGCCGTGAAAGCACTCGCCGCGGGTCATTAAAATACCTTTGAGAATATGGGATGCTTATCAAATAATGTGAACCACATTGCCCCCCCCCCAGTGGATGTGGGGGTTGGCTGTATCTCTACCTTGAAGTCTGGGTATAGAAACAAGCGGAAAACATGACACACGAGTGCAGCGTGCGGCCTCCTGTCGGGGTCGTGACCCGGGATGTGGATGAGGCGGATTCAACTCACTGGGTATATGTTTTTTTTTTGTGGGAACAGCTGTGAACACATTTCGCAGCTCAATTTAAAAACCAAATCTTCAGTATTTGACATCCTTTTCTTTCTTTTTTTTGGCGGTAATTATTGCCAATACTGCTGGAAGCACCGGCCTTACAGAGCACCAGCGAATGCCCTGTAGAAATACAAACCATCGTCTCTTCAATGGAGACAAATAGATGGGGTTAGGTTGTAATAGTTTATTTTGATGTTGCACATGTGCAGAGGAAGTCTTATGCTTTAAATTAATACATATAGAAACTACAAGGGGCACTCGGTAGAGCGCATATACCTTCGCATATCACAAGATCAGGCATTGAATTATGAACATTTTGGCATTAGTTGCATGCCAATTGGATAGAAATTGACCTGTAAAACCTTGACCTTTGACCCGATCAATACCAAAATCAAATTAAATGGTCCCCGGATATTAATCAATCATCCCACAAAATTGAATGCGATTCTGTTTAATACTTTTTGACTTATGCGAGTAACACGCATACAAATAAATAAATAAATAAATTCACGGCGATCAAAACATAACCTTCCGCATTTTCACTGCGAAGGTAATGATATTGTAATAGAAAATATTAGGGAGAATATTGATATTGTTGTTGATGTGTTATGAAGCGTAGGGGTACTGTTTACTCTATGCAAATGTAAATGGAAAGAAGTAATGTATGTTGCATGAGAGTGAATGTATGTTTAGTACTTCAGAATGTCGAACCTGGTTGAAGCCGTGACGTGACTATAATGAGACAAAGGACATTCAGAGAGAAGAGGATTTTCCATCTTGTCCTTTTAAAAAAACAACCTCCAAAAAAAAGGTTTCCAGTCTTCAAATGTCCGGCTGGTCTTCAGTGAAGACGCTGGAATCGTCATCGTCTCCTTCCATCGCTGGTAAATTAAGAAAGTCCGTCTCCTACAGGATGTATATTCCCCAAAAAAGGGATTTCAAAATAAATCGTCCCCCTTTTATGTTTCAGCGCCGCACTTTAGTGCCAGTTCTGTTGGACTCCACTCTGGATGTGGACGTCCAATCAGGTATTGAGTAAACAGGTCTGGGTACGGCAGCCTGACGTCCCCGCCTCCGCCCTGGAATTCCTCCCGCCGGCTCTCTCTCCTCCGCTTTTGGGCCGAGCCGGATCCCCTCGGGGCCCGTCTTCAGGAGGAAATTATTTTTCATTGCCCCTAAAAACCCGACGACTCTTGCTAGTTTGGCGGCGCGCCCCCCGGCGCTCGTCTCCAGGTCCGTACGGAGGAGCTTCTTCCTGGCCGTGAGGCTCAGGGGGCTTCGGTCCTCCCTCCACCCGAGGCTATATGCTGCATATTATCTTACGAGTACTACACCCTCACTTCTCCAACACTGTAGGAGCGTCCAATTCATCTTCATTGGGCAGGAATTTCTTGTTAAGTACGATTTCACTTTGTTTCAAGCAGGAGACTTGGTGGTTTTATTGTGAAAGAGGGTATCATGTTGTGTTATTAAACTGTGTTTCCAGCGGTTGGCTTCTGGGACTGGGGGCCTGCAAAAATATGTCAAAAAAAAAAACTGACTGAAAATACATTTTTTGTGTTTTTGTGGTTTTTCATTATAGGCGACACAGCGCTGAAAGTTTTTTTTTTTTTTTTTTTACATGGCTGATTACCTGAAGGTTATGTTTGATCGCCGTGTATTTATTTATTTCTGTGTGTGTTATTCGCATAGCTCAAAAGGTATTAAACCGAATCGCATGAAATTTGGTTGGATGATTGGTTATTATCCGGGGACCATTTGATTAGATGTTGGGGTCGATCGGGTCAAAGGTCAAGGTCATGGAAAGGTCAAAATCTTCTTTTTACCATAGCGGGGTGAATTTGTATCCAATTGTCATGCAAATAATGCCAACATGTTCATAATTCAATGCCCAATCTTGTGATATGCGAAGGTATGCGCTCTACCGAGTGCCCGTTCTAGTTCAAATTTGTGTCGATGTTAATCTAATAATTGGGAGGTTTGGGTGTCCGCTCTATTGACGAGTCGTGACTTTTTCTTTAAGGATGAAACGACTTGGCTCCGGTGGTTCAGGTGACTCCACCCTGGTTATGGATCAAAGAATGTTTGTTGATTTCTACGAGACAGAAGCTCAAAGACAAATGAAGAGGACGGAGGGCCGAGACGAGGGCCGAGGGGAGCTCCCGTCGCTCGGCGCGGTCGTCATGGAGGCGTCATCGGGGTTCAACTGTTTCGGGACAGTTAATTATTGTGTAAAATTAACAGAGAACATGGGATTGTCTGTGCTGGCGACCTTCTGCCCCCCAATGGCTGGGCTTAGATAACCCAGTCTCTTGGTTCCCCTCCCCCCCCCCTCCTCCTCCATGTTGCAAGTCATGTTTAAAATGTATGCGCTTATGTGCTAAGGTTTTTTTTTCTGCCCCCACACTGTACCCCTCTAGGGGCATAGGCCGGGGGTTGTCTTTTTTTCTCTCCTCTCTCCCCTCATGTTATGCTGTATTCTTTCATACCATCAAGACGGCGCCGCAACCGGCTGCCTCGGCGATCCCTGCCAAGACAAATTCCTCGTTTGTGTAAAAACTTACATGGCAAATAAACTGATTCTGATTCTGATGGGGATTTATTAATAATACGTATTATTACATATTATATATATAATATGGATTATATATATATACTGTATATATAGCACATATATATATATGCATATAATACGGATGATATATATATATATATATATATATATATATATATATATATATATATTTTGCACTGACGGAAACAGCAAAAAAAAAGAAACAACAAATTTTCATTACAACAATGGATCATGGATTAAACGTAGATTAAAATCGGTACACTTGGGTCTGTGGTGCATCACATCAACTGGATAAAGATTAAATACACGCAAATAAACTGTCGCCGTTCTGCTTTATGTCACTTTAACCGTCTTTCTATGACTCCCCCTGACTTTGTGCGTGATGAATTTAATATCACTGATCATATTTATGTCTTTTTGTTGCCTTGGGGACACATCGTGTGGCGAGTTGGGCTTCTGTGTCTCTTCACACAAGAGCGACTGAAGACCTGTGAGGAGACGATGGGGGGGAACGCTGGTGGAGCGACTCCTGTGACGCCGACACAGAAGCCGGAGTGTCTCCGTCGGGAAGAAGAAGAAGAAGCCTCGGGGCGTCGTCTTTTGGTCCTCACCCACTCGGCCCTCCAGCTCCGGTTGATCCTCTCCATTTGGCGTCTTCCTCGTCCCTCTCGTCTTTCTTTCATTCCCTCTCTATTTACTATTGTTTTCTATCATTTTTCTCCACCCTCCTTTTCCTTCTCCAACTGTGGCAAACGAAAAATACAAAGAATCATTGATACTATTTCTTTCTCCCATGGATGCATTTTCCAGCTCCTGGGAATTTAATTTCCTGTTTCTGCTCCTGTCAAGTGATTGGTGTTTATGTTTAGCAATCTGTTTCTTATAAAAACCTTTTTGTTTCTCTGCCTTTCTTCCTTCTCTCCTCCGCCCCACCGCTTTCTCTCCGTCAGTTTTTATTTGTATTTCTTTTCCTTTCAGTTTTGCCTCGCTATTGTCGATATGAAACGTTGTGAGATTAGGCCGACTCGAGGGGTTTAAGTCCTTGAAAGTCCTTGCAGCTGAAAAAAAACAGTCAGATGGCAACACCTACAACGTAAGCCTTTCGATCCGATCCCGACGTCCATGTGGAGGCCTGCGTGTGTTGGAGGTGGGGTCGTCTCAAATGGAAAAAGCGCGTTACCCTTGGATGAAGTCAACCTCTCTCTCCGCTCCTCACGCTGGAGATTGAAAGCTTGATGAGCTGTTGTTAATTAAGAGGTCCGAAAAAAAATCCCCGCTCTGCGCCATTCATCCCCATTTGATGTCGGTTGGAGTAATGGTGTGCAAACATCGATGCTCGGGGAAGGAATATGCTTTGTGAAAACACATTAGAAATACATTTAACGAGGCACAAAATAAAACCATCCCCGGCTCATGACATGCGAGTTCCTCTCTTCTTTCTCTCGCAGCGTAAAAGTTAGAGCGTCGGGCCGCAAGCGCCGTTATGTTAGAGGTCACTTATGGCGACGCGGCCTCGAGGAAGGAACTTTCCTCTCTTCTGCCCAGCGGAGGGGGGGTGGGGGGGGGACACAGGCCGACCTCTGTGGCATCAGTCGATACTTGGAACTGGACCATAATCTAATATAAATTTGACACGGGCAACGTCTTCTTTCCTTTGTTTATCAGGGGCCGATTCACTGAGCACGTGTGTTCCAACAACTAGTGGAGGTGCTCCGTGTTGCCAGATTGTAAATGGTGAAGTATCGTACCAAAGGCTCAACATGGTCGTATTTGGAGGATAATTTTTGTGTATCTGGCAACCCTGAGATCGGTCAACCAATGACTGTTCTCTATACCGTCAGAGCTCAAAGAAGGTGGAACGTAAGGGAGATACCATTTCCAAAACGTGTAAGGGTAGTAAGTAGTTTGTAAAGACCCAGAGAAACACAAATATCCGCCGAAGCAATATCCCGGACGTTTTTGAAATCCCTGCCGGACGCATTGTTTAGGTCTCAAAAACCGGACATGTCCGGTGAAAAGAGGACGTCTGGTCACCCTAGCATCTAGGTGTAAACAGGTAGCTGTCCGAAGAAAACTAAATCCACTTGCTTGGACCTTTAATGCTTGCTAATAACATTAACCAGCTGTTCATACCTATCATACAGCCATTAATATGTAATTCCTTTCTAACACCTAGAAGGGTAAATAGTGGATTTCCAAAAATGTCAAATTCTTCCCTTAAAGAGACAGTTCACCCCAAAATCAACACACAAATGTTTCTCTTCCATGTCGAGCTAGATAACAATCTACATTAGTTTTGGAGATATAAGCCAAGATGCCTTCTTTCCAAATAATAAGACTATATCGCACTTTATGTCATGTGGGCAAGATAATCACAACAGATATCTCCAAAAGGTCAGTCACCAGGACACGTGTTGATGTTCTGTCCCTTTAACAAACAGGATGATCGCCACTGCGTTTCAAGACGGCATCAAAGCTTTTCTGGGACAAACAAACTAGCCCGGGAATGCAGCCCTGAGCGTCTGCGAGGAATGCAGCCCTCGCGTCTGCGAGCGGATCAGAACATTTGCAGTGCGTCTGCTCTTATGTTTGACACTGTTTTCTTTGACTTTGCGATGTTAAAAACGTCCTCGGGGCTCCTCCGTGTTGTCTGCCGGTGTAATTCGGTGCAGGCGGCGCTTCCCTCCAGCCCGACTGTCAACAGGCAAACCGGCCTCTCACGGAAAACCACATGTTTAATTGATGTCAGATGCGGAAGCTTTTGGTGTGAGTCGTAATGTGCGACTTTGCCGTGTTCTCAGGCCGGATTAACTCTGAGCCGCTGATTGGGAACGCTCCCGGGCTTCAGGTCTGAATGGTTCTGAGAGCAGATGAGGCCACGGTTCCTGTCGTCTAGAGGGGCGTTCGCACCAAAAACGATGCAATTTTTTCGCGCGATCGAATCCCAAAGTCAACGTATAGACGAGTGTGGCTGCGATAGACGGGATATTTTTACGGGCGACGCGTTTACAGCGGCGCTTTTTCAATGGCGCAATTTTCGCCCCTAGTTGAAATATTTAAATTTTTAGGCGGTAATCTCGTAACTCGGGCCAATCAGCTCTTGAGTTGATCAGCGAGTCATCGCTGTCCCACCGCTGTTGAATCAGAACAAGGAGGACAATAATGTTATGAACACAATAACATATATTATATATTATAATGTTATGATCACAATAATAAATATTATTATAATGTTGTGAACGCAGTAACATATATTATATATTATAATGTTATGAACACAATGACATATATTATATATTATAATGTTATAAACACAATAACATATATTATATATTATAATGGTATAAACACAATAACATATATTATATATTATGTTATGAACACAATATATTAAATATTATAATGTTATAAACACAGTAACATATATTATATATTATAATGTTATGAACACAATAACATATATTATATATTATAATGGTATGAACACAATAACATATATTATATATTATAATGGTATAAACACAATAACATATATTATATATTATAATGTTATGAACACAATAACATATATTATATATTATAATGTTATGAACACAATAACATATATTATATATTATAATGGTATAAACACAATAACATATATTATATATTGTAATGTTATGAACACAATATATTATATATTATAATGTTATGAACACAATAACATATATTATATATTATAATGTTATGAACACAATAATATATATTATATATTATAATGTTATGAACACAATAACATATATTATCTATTATAATGTTATGAACACAATAACATATATTATATTTTATAATGGTATGAACATAATAACATATATTATATATTATAATGTTATGAACACAATAACATGTATTATATATTATAATGTTATGAACACAATAACAGCGTTTAGATGTTCCGCTCTCATAGCGCTGGAGGCGGAAGTTTTTCAGACGTAACGGTAACTTCATCGGTGAAAGTGACCGAGCTGAGTGAGCCTACGGGTGATGTCATCAACCCAAACACGAGGGCGTTAGATGTTCAGACGTGTGTGGGACGTCCTCAACAAGTATAAAGCAGAACTAGTGGTGAGTTATTCCGTGGTGGATGAAGGAGATGATAACTCTCTTTACGGAGACGAGACACGGAGATAAGCCCCGGCCCTCGCGCAGCGTCTCGACGCTTATGGCGTGAACTGAACACGGCAATGCAGATGAATTAGTTCCAGTATTGCAAGAAAGTAATTTGAAAGTAATTTGCATGTCAATGGGAAGCTAACTTCACTCATCGGTCACTACTTGGGAAACGATGGCAGAGGCTCAGGTAGAATATGTATCTCACTTCAAAAGACCTGATGAGCTGCAGCGCGGCGGACAAAGTGCCTGATGTAAATCGTGTTATGAATACTTTTATTTCCTCAAGATAACGGTTAGGAAACATCTGATTGAGTGAGGATTTCAAAAGAAAAAGTGTTTTGGAAAATATCACTTTTTTCTGCCCAGTTCGTATTTCCATTCACCAGCTTTCGATATCAAAATGTTTGGGGTCACTTAGAAATGTCTTTATTTTTCAAAGAAAAGCACTGTTGTTTCAATAAAGATAACATTAATAAAAAATACACACAATACATTGTTAATGTGGTAAATGACTATTCTAGGTGGAAACGTCTGGTTTCTAATGAAATATCTCCTTAGGTGTATAGAGGCCCATTTACAGCATCTATCACTCCAGTGTTCTAATGGTACATTGTGTTTGCTAATCGCCTGAGAAGACTAATATCTGATTAGAAAACCCTTGTGCAATTATGTTAGCACAGCTGAAAACAGTTATGCTTGTGATATAAGCTATACAACTGGCCTTCCTTTGAGCTTGAAGTTAGAAGAATAAAAGGAATACTTCAAATATGAATCATTATTTCTAACCTTGTCAATGTCTAAACTATATTTTCTATTAAATTTTCCTTTCATTTGATGAATGAAAGTGAGTTTTCATGGAAGACCCGAAATTGTCTGGATAACCCCAAACTTTTGAACGGTAGTGTATCTTCTGCTGCAACATGAAACTTCATCCGCTGCCCCGGGTCTCTGGAGCATTTGGTGGATGATTTAAAAACTCAGTCAATCATTTCTTGATTGTTCCCCAGTTTCATCTTTAAACCCGACCACTGTGATCAAGCTGCTGTGGACCTGTTTAAATCCCCATGGCGCAGTTGTTATTCCTCCCCGGTATGCAGGTTTGGCTAGATTGTGCCAACAACTCAAGGGGAAATAATAGAGCCGTTATCATTCTTTCAGATGGGACCTGTTTGGGAAAAGGTCTCTATATGTTTAACAGCCTAACCTCCCTCCTCAAAGCACCCACTCTCTTTCCTCTCTCTCCCTGGTTGGGATGTTTTTGTCATATGCCAGTTGAGTCACGCTGCATAATCTGCAGCTAAGGAGATGATGCAACGAAGGGTTTGGGTTCTGGTCGAGTGAAAACTTGGCTCGGTGAAAACAAACTTGTCTTCCCATCTCCACCCGTGCAGAATGTAAACCATTTAAATGTATGATGCTCCATCGCGGGCCCTGATGAGTCAGCTGGTGTCAGCGTTTCATACTTAAATGAATTAGAGTAAAACTGTAGTTTAATTGTGAAAAAGAAAGAAAGATGTTTCGTTTAGTTGAAAACATAAACTGTATAAAAGAAGTGGATGCAGTCATCATGACGCCACCGTTGAAGCCTTTCACCATCTTGGTTTTGTTATGAAAAAAACACAAAGACAACTCCCAGACCAACAACCCTGTGGTAGCGACCTGTCAATCACAAGGTAGCCACACCCTAAAGCGTACTAAAGGTGTATGGTCTATTTTACTCTAAATATAGGACCATAAACTCATATTTACACTGTTCACTATGGTAGGAATACATCACGTGAAAAGTAAAGTCATTTTCTCATAGAATTCTATACAAACAGACTTCTGTTTGCCCCCTGGTGGCCATTAGAGAGAATGCAACTGGCCGGCCTTTCAGCGAGGACTCCACTTTGCAGAACTATACAGGACTGTCTCAGAAAATTAGAATATTGTGATAAAGTTCTTTATTTTCTGTAATGCAATGAAAAAAACAAAAATGTCATGCATTCTGGATTCATTACAAATCAACTGAAATATTGCAAGCCTTTTATTCTTTTAATATTGCTGATTATGGCTTACAGCTCAAGACAACTCAAACTCTAAATATTAGAATATCATGAAAAAGTATACTAGTAGGGTATTCAACTAATCACTTGAATCGTCGAATTAAATCGAAACACCTGCAAGGGTTTCCTGAGCCTTGAAAAACACCGGACAGTTGCAGAGTGGTCCAAAGTCCTCTTTTCAGACGAAAGCGTGTGTATATATATATGTAGATATATAAATATGTATATGTATATATATATATATGTGTGTGTGTGTGTTTCGGTGGTAGTTATTATATATATATATATATATATATATATATATATATAAACATGTCCCATTCTGATTTTAGTCGGGGAAGAGCAGAATGTCACCATGAGGGAAATCATTCATGCGATGAGAAGAAAGGAGATAATTGGATTATCAGATAATCATCCAGTTCACTATAGAGTGACATAAGAGATGTTCCCTCTCGGCTCTGAGTGTTAATCAACATATTGTCCCCCCCTGTCTGACAAGCTCCATACCCAATTGGGCCACGGCTATCTTCTTGAATCACCTTCCTTTGCACACCATGATCCTATCCACCACTCAACCTGTGAAAGCAGAGGGCCGTCCTCAGTGTGAATGTCCTCCGTTGACAGTCTTTCTTTTCAGCTCATATCTCCAGAAGAGTTTCGCTCAGTCCCTGAGAAGAAGAAGAAATGTCTTCTTTCACTTCCTCTTCATCGAGATGGGAAAACTTGGGCTGAGGAAAAAGAGAGATGGAGACAACTGATGCACCGCAAAGCGAGCAGCTGGTCTTCAGCGGCAGCGTGTCCACCGGCATGTCTCCGCAGTGACCTAAGACGCCCTCGTGCCTGTTAAGACCATCTCCTGAGTATCAGGCCTGTGTGTGTGCGTGTGTCTCAATGGACCTGACAGTGTTTTGTTCCAAGGAAGTGGAGTAGCAGGAGGAGCATACTCACATCTGGTTTCGGCAAGAGTTTCTCCATGAATGATAAACAACAAAATCATCACGTCTGTCAGGCTCCACTTCCTGATTGAAAAGATTGATTTGGCATCATGTGACTGATATTATCGGATTAAATCCCGACGGCATGTAATGTGTGCCTGTTTTTCACCTGATGGTCAACGGCACTATTTACTTTGTTTTAAAGTTTTTTTCTCCACTCAAATATTTAAAGGGCCGTTACATTACATTACATTACATCACATGTCATTTAGCAGACGGTTTTATCCAAAGCGACTTACAATAAGTTCATCAAGCTACAAACAAACTAAGAAAAACAAGAATACAGAAAGTAACATTTCTTCAACATAGTCAAACTGCAAAAATACCATGAGTAATACCACGAGTAATACCATGAGTAATACCATAAGTAGTACCATGAGTAATACCATAAGTAATACCATCAGTAATACCATCAGTAATACCATGAGTAATACCATCAGTAATACCATCAGTAATACCATGAGTACTACCATGAGTAATACCATAATAAGAGCAATTTAAGTGCCACTGAAGTGCTAATCTGTGTTTTAATCCAGATATAGTCTAAAAATGAGTTTTTAGTTTCCGGTGGAAGATGTACATTAAGTGAAGGTGCAACGTATCCATATACAATGGTTATGATATCTTATGAACATTTCTTGTTGTGCGTTTTTCTCCGAGACTAAATTGGTTGTGTCAATACTGTCTTTTCAAAATAAACCTCCGTCTGTTGTGTCACATTGTGTACATGCTGCTGTGGCAAGCCGATGCATCTCACGTCCAGCCTGTTCTCATTCACCGATCACATGCCGATGAGAAGGAATGCGCTGTGACTCGTACACGGCCGTGTGATCCAGAACCAGGAAGACAGGTGACGCATAAGAGAGCGACCAAGTCCACGAGAGGTCACACGGGATCTCACGGAGGCTGCTGTTCCTGTCCTGTGAGGAACCGAAAGTCAACGTTGGTATAGTTTGAGCTACATAACTTACAACCTAACTAACAACACATACGTACTTATTCCAACACAACCCGCGATATTACAATTACACTACCGTTCAAAAGTTTGGGGTCACTTAGAAAAAAGGAAAAAAATCATTTTTTTCCAATGAAAATTACATTAAATTAATCAGAAATACACTCTCTACATAGTTAATGTGGTAAATCTCTGTTTTTTAATGAAATCTCTACAGAGGTGTGTAGAGGCCCATCTCCATGTTCTAGTGGTACATTGTGTTATTGCCTTAGAAGACTAGCAGAGGGTTAGAACCCCCTAGAAACCCTTTGTATGTGAGCGCAGCTGAAAACAGTTGCTGGTGAGAGAAGCTCTGGCCTTCCTTTGAGCGACAAGTTTGAAGAACAACATTAATATTTACAATGAAAATCATTATTTCTAACCTTGTCAATGACTTGACTATATTTTGTATTAATCTTGTATTCATTTAGTAAATAAAAGTGAGTTTTCAAACACAACATTTTCTCGGTGACCCCAAACTTTTAAACGGTAGATATGTAGATATCATAGGAACCGCTGGATGAAGATACAGTGAAACATCCAGACCTTTAGCCCTATAATATAACATGGTAACATATTTAATTAGACACTCCCTGCATTCATAAATACTCACATCTTTCAAACTCCACGTCCCAAAATTTTTACTGTTTCAAAAAAATCTCACACCAAAGATGAGATTTATCTGGTTGTAGAAATGCTGCTGTAACTCATTACATAAGTGTGTGTTAACTGCCTAGGACGGCTCCCATGTTGCTTTGATTCTTCCACGAGAAGAACGCATGAAAAGACAAGTTGAACATCTCCCGTCTCCAGTGTGTTGTTGTCGTCATGGAGATAGCTTCTCTTTTCTTCTTGAACCTGAAAGCAGTTTATATTTCCAAATGAAGGGGGAAAAAAATCTTTTTTCACAAGGACCTCCGTCTTTTGCAGTGGGCCGATGTATTTTGGGGGAATCGTATGGACATCTGGTGCTCTGCAGGTGTCGCCGCTGATGATTTCAGTCTCCACATTCCTCCAGATATACGTCCTCTCACATGTAGGCGCTGTGGCCTTTTCACGCATTCCGCAAGGACCCACAGCAGAAGTCTCATAACTAATGCACAGATTGGGATTATTACAATAGTGGAGTCAAGGGGGGAGACTTATGATGTGTTGTGCACACATACAATGTTGTATTATCTAAATACCACCTGTTGTCATGCACCGTATACACACACACCCCCAGTGCAAAACTGATGTGTTTTTATCAAGCGGGGGCTCACATCCAGCTCCAGGCTCAAGCAGGTCCAAAGGGGCGGGGCCCCCGCAGGGGTGTTTGCACAAGGCCCGCTTTATGACCATGATGCTTTTTCCAGACCAGACCGAGGGCCTGAAATGCAGACAGAAATGGGCCCGGAGCCAGTAAGCCGCTACTTAACTTTTAAGGGATCGGATTTGTCAGAGGTACCCGAGTTTGTCCGAATCTCTCGTCACACACACGTCCACGATCACGAAACGTGCGTGTTGTCGTGTCGTCGCCCTGAAAAGATGCCGCAACCAGCGGCGACCTCACATCCCCCAAATACCTCGCATGCAGGAGAGATTTGCATGCAATCAGTGGAGGCATTTCCTGCATCGTTTTCCCTTCAGCTGACGCGGCGTGCCCCTTTGAAGCCGGCACACAAAGCTCAATGCGCTACAGCCGTGCCGAATGTGGGCCCGTACCTTTTTAAATAAAAGGTAAAGGCACGAGGCTATCTGGACCCTGATCTGTGGTCAAGGATAACTTCTGCTCTGAGCTATCGCTTCAATGTGCCGTGACGTCCCTAATGGCTCGGGCCTCAGATCAAAAGAGCCGTTTGTGGCTGAAGATTACACCGTCGGGCCGCCACGCCGCTCTCTCTCTCCTCGCAGCCCAGGCGGATCCCCAGAGGCTTTCAGACCCCAGATGCGTATCAGGCCTTGTAGCGAAAACAAACAAGACGTGCGTCACTGAACAGAACCCTGAACTGTTGGTCTGTCTTCCTCCCGCCGCGGCGACATGGGAGACCGTGGCTGGAACGGTTCAGCTCCACACCTTCCTTCTTGTATTAGTTGTTTTCATCCTGTCTCTCTAACTATCACGTCATTCCAGATCCTGCTTCCCATCTCGTCAGTCCAACTCCCTTCACCTGCCTCTGATCACCTCGTTAGTCCCTCATTACCTTCACCTGGTCCTCATGCCCGTCTCACCTGTTGCCCATTCCCTCGTTAGTCCCTGTCTACTTAGACCCCGTTTACACGATGGGAAAACGCATATATTTTCATGCGTTTTGGCCTTTCATTTACACAAAAACTGAGGTTTTATCACGGAAAACGATCATTTCTAAAAACTCTGGCCAAAGTAGAGATTTCTAAAACTCAGTTTTTGTGTTTGCGTGTGAACGAGGTCATGTGAGCGTCCTATGAAGACGTATGCGGACGGCGTATTTATGCGGATTCATATAAACAGAAACTTTTTTGAAAACAATCTTGTGTGTACAACATTATTTTTGAAAACGGAGGGGCAGAAATATTTGTTTCTGTAAATACCCGGCTATGTGTAAACGGGGTCTTAGGTTCCCTCTCTTGTACTCTTCCAGATTGTCTTGTGTTTCCATGTCAAGTTCTCCAGTGTTATTCGTGTATATTCCTGACCTGCCTGCCCTGACCTCTGATTCTCTGCCCCGCCCCTTTTTGGATAGTTTGCTTCTTGGACTGATCTCCTGGTTTTGACCCAGCCTGTTTTCAACTAAAGACATTCATCTTTGTTACTCCTGTCTGAGTCGTGATTTTGGGTCCACTCTAATAGCTCTGTGACCAAGGCTTGTCTTTCTTCACTGTGAACGTGAAGTTAGAGTAACTTAGGCTGCCTACAGGGGACATGTTATAGGGTTAGGGATTGGTCAAAAGAGACCTATGTAAACGTGTGTGTGTGTGTTAAAGAGAGAAATAACAAGAGGCAGGAACATAGACAGACATGGTGAAAGTGTTAGAGAGGTTTGCACATTATTGCAATGCATTCTGGCACCGCTTCTGACAGAGTTAAGCAACACACACACATTTGTCGGAAATGACACAAGCGCGGAGTGAGCTACAACACTGCTCACTCTAATCCCCCCGAAATATGTCACTGGTTTGAAATCATAACACGAGACAGGACATGAAACAGCAGGTGCGGATCAATGCCGATGCGTTTGATTTGCGGCTCCATCCACGTGACTCCCAGGTGGCAAACAGATTCGGAAACCCGCAGTCCGTTAATTGCGAGCATGTGGTCCACGTTGCGCACTGGACTGCGTGGACGGGCTTAAAGATACACTTTGTACGTCAATGAATTCACGTGGACAGACCCGAGGCTGTATCAACTGTTTACAAGCAACAACAACAACAACAACATCAACAACAACAATACGATTTCATTCCTCTTTCGAGAGACACAAAAGCCGCATTTCAGCAGCTCCGTGGTGCGTTCGAGGCCAGCAGCGTGTCTTCCCGTTTGTGTTTCTTCCTTATTCCTTTATAATTGGCTGAAGGGCCGCTATCGGTCCTTCCAGGCCCTTCGGTCCTCTTGAACGGTCCAACAAACAATGGGAGGGGATCTGAATCTGACAGGCGCGTCTTCAGTCCCGAACCCAACCGAAGCAAAGAAGCGTCAGCTGGGGGGGGGGGGGGGGGGGATGTCGCCGGCAGCCTGCGGGCAGAAGGTCCTGACAGGGACCCGCGCGCCTCTCAACGCAAGCTGTCTGCCGCGGAGAGACGCGCGCGACGCACAATCCTCATCGCTCTTTCTTTCTTTTTTTTACATGTGTGTATGTATGTATGTATGTGTGTGTGTGTGTGTGTGTATGTGTGTGTGCGCGTGCGTGTAGCTCGTGAGTCTTGAACACGCTTTTATGGAATGAGATCATTTCCCTGGATCATGGATTATTTTAATTATCTGAATTAACCAGAACCTGGAGCTCGCGCGTATATATCCCGCGTTAGTTTTAGGCCAATACCGCTTATTAACAAAGCCCCGGAACCCCCACTGAGCCGGGCTCCTCAGGACAGCTTTACACAACTCTTTAAATACAAACTCGCCTCTATAAAAACACACACTTATCTTAAAGTATTCTTTATTTGTTCATTTGTTTGTTTCTCGTTCTATCATGTTCCCTGTTTCTATTATTGTCATGCTTTCTTGTTTTTATTGTGTTTATTGTCACGCACCAATCACCAAGCCACATTCCGTGTAAGGGCTGCGGACTGCTTGCGTAGCTTTGTCGGATAGTCAGAAATTTTGGGCGACGCACGCAAGCACGCAAGAGGGGTGAAGGGGAGACGCAAGGGGGGGTTACGGGGCTTGCGTGCTTGCGTCTCTGCGTAAAACCGGAGTATAAATCAGCCTTAAGCAGCACGGTGAACGTACGGTTCAAACCGCCTGAGAAACCCAGTTAGAGAGTGTGTAAATAAATCCCCGACGACTATTAGAGACCATCCGGGATTAGGAATGTAAATACAATCCATTTGATGACGCCTGATGCGTGCCTATAACGCACGGTCCAACCGGGCTGGTTAGGGGGCGAGATGCTGGCCGCGGCTACGGCGCACGACCTTAAATCGGGATGTTGTCCTTTCTAATTCCGCCTGTGTGTCGGTCTAATGGGTTGATTGACCTGCGGGATGGAAAAGCCGGTTAGAGCAACACCGGAGCTGCAGCTTCATTAACCTGTTCGATCATTAAGAAGCATAGCAGCAACTTTGATGACGTTTCCTGAAGCTAACACCGAGGTCTCTGTTGGGAAATCAAACCCACTGAAGAAGAATGCTGATGGGATTGTGGCCTTCACATTGTGCCCCCCCCCCACCCCTCAACACAAATACTTGTCATGTGCGTCATCTTCAAAGACACGTTTATACTGGATTTATCACATCTGCAACTATTTAGTGGGAATAAATTATTCCGGCGCTTCAACGTGGAAACATCTCAACAGCTCAAGGAGGAAGGAGAATCCAATGAGTCGGAAAGAACATACGGGAAATATGCCTAATATATAATACTATATACTATATATAGTATATATGTATATATATATATATATATACTATATATACTAAATATAATACTTGTTGTCATACAAATCCTGATGCATTCTCTTTCTTAATATTTTACGATCAACGCAAACACAGTGGGCCTCTTCCAAGCGCGCCGTTTGGTGACGCTACCAGCTGTTACAGTCACGTGCTTCACCTGTCACACGCACAAAGTTCACTGGCTGGATCGCGGTGGTGAGGTCAGCGCGCTGCCTCCTTATAAACAGCCTTTCATGCAGCGGAAGGTCTCGCGCCGCAACGTGTTTACTGCAACAAACAAAGATCCCCCCTTTCCCCTTGAACCCTGCGTCCTGGAGGACTTTGCAAAATGGAAACCACGTGTGAGCCAAGACGCAGCCTTCTTGGATTAGAGTTCGTCCCCGCGCTGCCCTGCGTGCAACAACAAAAAAACTCGAAGAAAGAGCTCGCTTATTTAAATGAACCCACGCGTAATTAGAGCGCGCGCCCTCATTCAGCCAGTCATTCGATCATATTTGGCAAAATGGGAATCGTATTGATGTGGCTACTATAGACGCAAATGACGTGTGAGGAAGTGTGGTCACACCGCCCGGGATACGTCGTGAAGCATCTGACCCCCGTGCGTAAAAACGCGCCTGGACCAGAATAAACCCCGTAAAAATCATTTTGTATAACAAAGAGGGCTCACGTGTTTCTGACAGTCGTGTTTGTTGTCCGCGGGGCTTTAGGAGATAACACCGTCCCATTCAGAGGCCGCCGGGTTTGCGCGGCCTGCTGCGCCATAATGCTCAGCGCAAGCCCTCCAATGTCAGCTAAATGCGGAGTGTGTTTTGTCAATATTAGCGGGACTACTTGAGGGGAAGTTTATAATTGGACATGTGTTTCCCCCGCTTTTTTGTCGTTTGGAGATCAACTGATTCCATTGTAATTGTTTTTTAAAGCAATGAGCGATCCACAAGGAGGGGTAAAGTGTTCTTAAGAGCTCCCTTTCAGCCTTTAGAAATGGCCCGAGCAACCCGCAGAGAAACACGGAGGCCCTGGAAGTATTTAATCCAGGAGACGTGTCCACGGGGCTGTCACACAGCAGCAGAGGTTCATGCAGGTAGGCAGTTACCACTCTGTTGAGGGAAACGCGCGCTCAGAGACCGGGGAAGAAACGGGACCGTTTTGTTTGTGCGTTTATAAATATAAAATATGGAGGATATGCTTTTTGACTTTGACCAGGATGGCACGAAGGATTTTGCATTTTGGGGACAAATGGACCAAAACGTCCAGTTTCAGACCCAGCTGGACAACTTCCTGCTGGACTACACCACAGCCGCCGGGCAACTCTCGCCCTGGTCCTCTCTGGGAAGCCAGTCCATGTTCCCGGACGCGCAGATGACCTTCACCGACCTCGAGGTGCAGTCTCCCGGGGCGGACGTCTGCACAGAGGGGGAAGGCTCCTCCATGGACGACCCGCTGGAGGCCAACAGCCGCCGGGCGCAGCGGCTGGGGACCCACCAGCCCTACAAGGTGCAGCGGTACGCCGCCAACATCCGGGAGAGGAAGAGGATGCTGAGCATCAATTCCGCCTTCGAGGAGCTGCGCTGCCACGTGCCCACGTTCCCCTACGAGAAGCGGCTGTCGAAGATCGACACCCTGCGGCTGGCCATCGCCTACATCGCCCTGCTGAGAGAGATCCTCATGTCGGGCTGCGACCCCAAGTCCTACGTGGACGAGTGCATGAAGAATGGCTACAAGAACCACACCAACGCCATCTGGAACACAAGCGGTGAGCAGACCCCCCCCCATCCACATGTGATTAATATGGCCCAGATGAGATCATGCATGTTAAGCATAATTACAATATGTTGGCATGAGAACATCATCAATTAATTACACCATCAGTCTTAATTCATACAGGTTTTCTGATCCTTTAAAAAAAAACATAAATTCTCCATTAAATATATTTTTACATCCATGAAAATCAATCACACCAACACATAAAATTCATAATCTTAAATGCTTCACTTAATTGATGTTATGCTGATTACCCAACTATGCCTGAGTGCGATGATGTGATCAGATAGAGGACGTGAGGCTACATTTACACCATGAAGACTAATCAGAGTCATTAATTTTGAGTCTGTGTCTTTGTTATCTAACTTTAATAGCGAATTAAAATCAAATGGTTTTCAATTAACACAGATACTCAGTTGTTATTGTAACCGCATCAACACCGTGTCTCTCTTCGCGGCGCTTCTCTCGGGCGTTTGTCATCCAGCATGAAGCCTTGTGTCACCGCAGCACAATGACCTGTATGCTTACTGCCTCCGTGCACTTCACTAATTCTGTGGGAAATCGGCTCTGAAGCCTCTTCACTGTGCTTTTCAGGAGTAAGTATGCCCCCCTCCCCCTCTACCCCCATAGGACTTGTTAAACAGTCATTAAAATGTATCAAAACTTATGCGTTTGTCCTTCTTTTGTCTCCCCCTGGCCCCGTGCTCCCCTTTTCCCAGACCTGACAGCCCGCCTCTCCTGGATAAAGTGGGATTAATTGAGGATTCATGGGGCCCCCCCCCCGCCCTTCCCCACCCCCAAGTGTGGAGATGGCAGCGAGGAGGAGGTCTCCAGGTTTGTTCCTCCCTCTTCTCACTCTCTCTCTCTCCATGTCAAAGAGAGGAGGCAGGCCTGCCCCGCGCGACGGAGAGCCGCCCGATCGACATCTGCAGACTTCTCATCGGGTCACACACCCTCGGGCTTTTCTCAACCTCACCCCGCTCCTTCCTGCCTCCGCTGCCTTTTTTAAATATTCAAATGTATTGTCGACTGGTAATTGAGAGCCATTGTTTCTGCGGCTGTGGAGGGGAAAGAGGGTTGGCATTGTTTGCCCAAAATGGATGGCACTTGTTCCGGAGAGAGTGAGAGAGAGGGAAGGAGGATGAGGAGGGGAGGGGGCACCCTGGCATGAGACTGAATGGACTTTCTAAAGGGCTCATACTTCTGCATGTAGCGCTGAAGTGTTTTCTGGACTCCCGCTCATTAGTCCGCGAGACGATGTGTTAAAAAAGAGCCCGGATCGTGTAAACGAGACAATGGGCGTGAGAAGCGGAGCGCTGCAATGTGTGTGTTTGCATGTCAGGTGCTGTTTCCAAACACGGCCGCCCGGCTCTGTGGAGGCGGTCCTGTTGGCTCCATCTGCTGCATTATTTATTGATCTATTTATTTATGACAAAAATGCCTGTTCTACTTTTCTTGGACGTGTAAACCACCAAACTGTGATTATTTATTGTGCTGTAACGCGGATGAGACCGCTGTGTTGTTGTTGTTGTTGTTGTTGTTGTTGTGTGACTTTACTGTACATTTGAAACTACTCCGGGATATGTGAAAGTGTCGTTTTTCCTTGAATGCACCGCCACAGAAAAGCCTTTCTATATCACAGCTTTATGTATTTGTGAACAACGATCTCAGGATCATAAAAAGCCGTCTCCACCTTCTCTCTCCATTCCTGTCGTTTCCGTATTGCCGTCTTTAATCCGTCGGTCCGGGATATCGACGCATCGCCTCTCTCGGCCCCGGGTTTATTTCAGCGTTGGACTCATTGATGACTCAAATTCGCGCGGCCCGATATGGGCGTTTTATATTCATAACTGGGGACTACAGTGCGTTTAACCAAACACCCCGTAAACGTCGTCGACACTTCAGGACAGTGAGTCCAGATGGAGCGCTCCGCTCGCCACGTGACCCGGACCTCTGAGGAACGTCACAGGTGTCGTTCCTCAGAAGTGAGTTTAAATACTGCGGTGCCTAACAGCATGATGGATGGACTGCTGGTAAGAGTGGAGACCCCCCCCTCCCCGGGCTCCTGGTAGTCGCTATGACATAATTTTCATGTCGAGGTTGGGGAGTCAATACAAAAGTTCTCACCGGTTAACTATGGGCTGTCACGATATCTGTATTGTCGTGGAGGAACGAATTCAGGCTCATCATATCATCCTGATATCTATAGAAGACCAATGAGCACAACATGCAACATATTGATGATTAGACTTATATGTTAATAGTTCTGCAGGTATTTGTCTATAAAGCAAAGTATTGGACCAGCTGAGCCAAGAGGCGCCCCTGTTTACAAGACACTCCAATGCAAACCCACCTGCTTCATTAGGAGATGGTCAGATTACCCGAGGTAGTATACATCCATTAATAGAGCTGCACGTCATGTTGTCGAGTGAGTCAGTCACGTAAACGTCCACCGTGCTCCTGTAAATGTCGAGGCGGCCTAAAGCTCAGCTTCCTGCGGGGACGGAAGGTTATTTTGAGAAGACGCCGTGCGTGTGACGGCCAGAAACCGGAAACTCAAACTGTTCGCTATAGTTCCTAGTTTACGGTGGTACTGCGGGACAAGTCATGGGTTTTCATCCTTTGGGGGGACCGCGGATGTATGTCCAAAAAGTCACGATAATCCATTCAATGGTCACTGAGATGGAAAATCCCTCGAAAATAATATAAATACAACAAGTTTAATGCAACGTGACCTTTGTGTCACTCTGATGCTCAGGGAGCCCTGGGGCCCCCTAGTGGTATTAGTTGGCTTCATTTATTTAGGGATGTATTTATGGAGGATGTTTTAAGCTCCGTCTATTTTTTATTTGTTAAGTATTCAGGCGGCACATTTTCCATTTAAGGGACATGTTTTAAGTGTATATATTGAGTGTATATATGTGTATATATATGTGTACTGTATGTATATCATATATATGATATATATATATATATATATGACATATAATTATATGATATATATATATGATATATATGTATATCATATATATATCATATATATCATATACATATATATATGATATATCATATATATATATATATATATATATATGATAAACATATTTATATATCATATGATATATATATGAGATTTATATCATATATATGATATATAATGTATATGATATATATATATATGATATATACATATATGATGTAAATATATATATATATAATATATATGATATACATACAGTACATACATATGTATGTATATATGTACATATATGTACATACATATATATATATATGAGATACATGTAAACGCTCCAGAGAAAGTTCTGATTTAGTTTGGTCTAACTATAATAAACCCTTTATATAACTATTTATGTATGTAAGAAACCAAATGAATACATTTAAGAAGTCAAAGTCACCGTGAGATCGTGACCCGTAGAAAACAGCTCTGAATACCATTCAGATGAGATTCAGCCGAGTGGAAAGTTTCGGGGGCCAGAAAGAGTAAGACTCCTCCAGTCTGTGGACTGCATCAGCCTTCTTCTTTTATTTGTGTTGAGGTCGTTTATTGATTTAGCATCCGCCAGACATACCGCCGACAAACACAGCAAGGCCGCGCTGCCATCGGCCGGCAGGTGTGTTTATCGTGTTGGTGTCTGGGCCTTGCACTTGTAAATATAATTAGTGCATCACATCCTGCTGGAACAATGTCAGGGTCTGGGTGGAGGAGATGTGAAACAGCCCTGTGGAAGGGTCAAAAATCTGTCAATTGGAAAACTACATTTAAATATACTGCCCGCTGACTGTTGCTTCATGTCGTCCCCTCTTATTGTAAAAATATTATTCTAAAAAAAAAAAAAAATATATATATATATATATATATATATATATATATATATATATAGCTTACCTTGCTTCGCTGCGGTTCATTACAAACTGTAAGGCTCTGACTCACCACTGTGAGTTATACTCTCGGGTAGGATGGCCTGCTTTGGCCACCCGTAGGCTCTCTCATTGGTACACCCTTATTTATAAGGCAATCCTTTGTCTGCTCCCAAACTACCTGTGTGTTTGCATCAACCAGAGAAGTGTCGGACAGTATTCTTTGCGATCTCTGGACTTTTTTATGCTCACTGTTCCAAATGCCAGAACGGAAATGGGAAAAAGGGCTTTTGGGTACTCTGCCCCCTCATCATGGAATATGTTGCAGAATGTTTTAAAGCTCAGGGAACTAATATCACTGACTGCTTTTAAATCTCAAATGAAAGAAATAGAGACAGGTTCCCAAAAATTTATATGTTTCTTAAATTAACTCTACGTCACTGTTTCTTAGCTCTTAGCTTTTAGTTTCTTTTAACCTGTCTTGTTTTGTGTTTTTTGTCTGTAACCATGTGTTTTTTAGCTGCTGCCTAAAAAACACATGCTGCTGCCTGTCTTGGCCAGGTCTCCCTCGAAAAAGAGATTTTTAATCTCAATGGGACTTCCTGGTTAAATAAAGGTTTAAATAAAAAAATTAAAAAAATAAAATATATATGTATATATACATATATATATATAAATAATCTATATACATATTTATTTATATACATATATATATAATTATATATATATACAAATATATATGTATATTTATTTAAATATACATATAAATATATATATACATGTACATATATAAATATATATATATATATATATATACATATATAAATATATATATATCCTTTCAATAATAAAGGCAAAATAGCCCAAAATGATGTATGGAACCTCATAAATATCACTCCACTGAGGTATTTAGTGACGGAGCCATAGGGATGACAAAATAAATAAATAAATGTAGCTCTTCACAGATGATCCGACAGTGAGAGAAGGACAAACATCGACTCAGAGTCCACATGGTGGTGTGATGTTTAGTGTCATCCTGCCTGCTTTGCATGTACAAGAGAGGTCAACACCTTGGTGTATCCTTTAAGTATATCTAGTACATCACGAACACTGGGCAGAAAGGTATAAAATACTTCACGTTATTATAATCAATATATTTATGAATAGCAAGCTGGGTTTCCTTTTCTTAGAAGGGAGGTTCATAACCTGCTGAGGGACATTTTCCTTGTAAAAACTCACCTCACCCCCTGAAGGAAAGAAAAAAGACAAACCAAGAATAACAAAGCAGAAATGCTGACTCCCTAGCTCAGTCGTCGCCATGGTGACCCGGTGTGTCGGCTCTTTTAATAGCTGTGACGCTCTAGTTAAACAGCTCACCTGGTTTTCTCATCACAGCTCCTCTTCACGAAGAAATGGCGTTCGGCCTCAGAGCTAATAACTCAGATCTGAGAGTGTGAGGGAGAAATGTGGTGTCGTCTTTACAACGCGTCCCTGGGGTGTGTGTGTGTGTGTGTGTGTGTGGGGGGGGGGTTAGGGTACCATTTGAAGCCTTCTCAGACGAGCACTGGAACATTCAATAATTTCCTCCTCGGATTAGAGCGGCAGCAAACGCCCGGTGTGGAGGGGAATACACAGCGTCAGCTCTCCAGGCCCCCGAGGTGTGAGCAACGAGAGACGAGAGGGGGGGGGGATGAAACATGCGTTACAGCCCCTCACAGTGCCACGCCCTAACGGACTCCTCTAGCTTGGGCCACACAGAGAAGATTCATTGCCCCTCGTAGGTTCAGGGCAAACTAACAGTCCACGTCTTTAACGGAGCGGAGGGCGTTGTTGGTGACACAGGTGACAAGGAGGGAGCGACGGTGGACTGTAAATGCCCCCCCCCCCCCCCCCCCCCCCCCCACACACACACACACACACAAACACACACAAACACGCACACACAGTGTTGACATCCGGTGATCCTCACTCTACTTGTCCCGGGGCCAATCAGCAGAACAAACACCCCGACTGTTTGCCCAGCCTTCTTGCACTGCTCCCCCCCCCACACACACACACAAACAAACAAAAAAAACTAATCTGGTGTAACCTGGCAGCAGGTCTAGCCGGGCCACCTGGCCCGAAAACACACCGCACTGCGAGGCCGGGCCGGCCGGCCCGCTAACCTTGGCACCGGGGTCACAAGTGCAGCGCTAATTACGCTGCGTTATTTGCGCAGGAGGCCCCCCCCCCTCCCCCCCATCGGCCCCCGAGAGCCCGCTGTCTCTCTGGTTTGTTCTGCAAATTTACTCTGACCCCCCCCACCCCACCCCTCTCCGACTTTGCTCTCGTTCGGCCCCTGGTTAGAGTTCAGATTCTGGAAGTAGTGCGTCTTTAATGAACATAATTATGTTATAACCAACATAATTGCTCCGGCGCGCTGTTTTGTGTCAACGTCAAGTCGCTGAAGCGCGTTTGAGCTGAGCGCGGGTTGAATTTAAGGTTCGCTCTCGTCTTGGACAAAACTCATAAACAGAACAAAATAAACAGCATACCGATGTGCGCCCTCCACAACTAACCTGTTTGTGTGTGTGTGTGTGTGTGTGTGTGTGTGCGCTCCTCCGCTGTCTTCACTGGTGACCGGTGGAGCAGCGTCCGCTTCACAACATTGGTTCTGGCGTACCGCGCTGAGAACGGATCGGGCCCTGTCTACATCCGGGATATGGTCACACCGTACACCCCGGCACGGTCGCTCCACTCGGCATCGACCAATCGACTTGTGACTCCTGCACTTCGAGCTAATTACTCTACATCCAGACTGTTTGCTGTCCTGGCTCCTGATTGGTGGAACGAGCTCCCCACTGACATCAGGACAGCAGGAAGTCTATACAGCTTCACCGGAGACTAAAAAGTAAAACACATCTTTAGACTATATCTGGATTAAAACACAGATTAGGACTTCGGTGGCACTTAAATGGCTCTAACTCATGGTATTACTTATGGTACTTTTGTAGTTCGACTATGTTGAGGAAATGTTGAGGTTGTCTTGTTCTTAGTTTGTACTCTAGGTTGAGGAACTTATTGTAAGTCACTTTGGATAAAAGCATCTGCTAAATGACACGTCATGTTATGTAATGTGTGTGTGTGTGTGTGTGTGTGTGTGTGTGTGTGTGTGTGTGTGTGTGTGTGTGTGCGTGTGTGTTTATGGAAGAGCAGAGAGCAGGTGGTGGAAGGAGGTTGACCATTAATCACAGGGTGAGGTGGTCCGTCCACCCTGAACCCTGAATGGATGAGTGTGTGTGTGTGTGTGTGTGTGTGTGTGTGTGTGTGTATGAGGGGGGGGGGGGGGTAACAATAAGTCGTCTTGGACAGATGACGCCTTTCACAAGTTCTCAAGTTTTCATCCCGACTCGTCGCCTGGTGTCAAACTGGGACACTCAGTAACCGCGTGGTTGATGCTGGGAGTTCAACCTAAAAGCATTTCCTTAAGTTCAGGCAACTTAAATTGAATTAGCTTGAGGAAACACGCAATGGTTGCACTCAAAATAACTCATTAGACCAGCGTATCAGAAGTGTGGCAGACGAGACGCAAACATCACGACAACTCGACCTCAACACGAGTCTCCAGGATTAAAGTCCCGTTGGTTTTGACCCTTTGACCCAGTATCACACACACACACACACACCGTCGTTCGAGGATACGCTGATCGTAATGTTATGACTGCTGTAGTCACGTGATCGTCTCAGACTCTCAGGACACATTTACACATAGTATAGTATTTACAGAAACTAATATTTCTGCCCCTCCGTTTTCAAAAATAACGTTGTACACACAAGGTCGTTTTCAAAAAAGTTTCTGTTTATATGAACCCGCATAAATACGCCGTCCGCATACGTCCCATAGGACGCTCACGTGACGTGAAGCATCTTTAGTCGCATACTGTGACGTTTGACAACCTAAAACTCTGTTTGACCTCGTTCACACGCAAACACAAAAACAGAGTTTTCAGAAATCTCCACTTTGGCCGGAGTTTTTAGAAATGATCGTTTTCCGTCCTAAAACCTCCGTTTTTGTGTAAATGAAAGGCCAAAACGCATGAAAATATATGCGTTTTCCCATCGTGTAAACGGGGTCTCAGAGGGCTCCTTGTCGAGGGATGCGACGACGCGATGGGACCGAGAACGTTGCGTCTTTTTATCCGTTGATTTCCTCCAGCTCCATTTCGCTGAGCAGTTGGTGTTTTTTGGGGGGAACTGGGCTACCTCGCCTAAAAGACCCAGCATGTGCCCTGAAAAAATGGACACAGTACTGTATATCATGATTTTTTTCTCCACTCTCCACACGCATCTCCCAGAGGACGTGAAGCCTCGGACTCGCACTTCAAAGTTCGGCTCGTTCACTGGACGGCCATAACTCTCCAGGGCAGCGGGGCAGAGTCAGGTACCGAGCACACAGGTTGTGTGTGTGTGTGTGTGTGGGGGGGGTTCCCCCTCCATCTCCAGATATCAAAGCGATCTCTGACAGCGGGGGTCTCTGCCGTCCCGGGCTCCTTTCCACACAGGAGACAAAGCAGCGAGCGGCGGGTCTGCCTCGTGTTAAACAAAGCCTAAACGCTTCAAGCTGTTACACACTCCCCGAGTGAAACCTTCTATGAAAGGGCCCCTAATGCGATTTCAGAAACACCTTGTCATCGGCCCCGGGGCGGCAGAAAGGAGAAGTGTGGATATGTGAATGAATGGGCGCTCAGCGTTAGACAGAGTCACCGAAGAACGGCCGTGAGAGTGTGGGAGCCGATGGTTTTACTGCCCAATATGTACCGTCACCCCCCGATTACGGCCTGTTGTTTCTCTCACGCCCGAGGCCTCGGCCCAACACGGGGCCCTAATTAGAAACAGCGCCCGTGGCTGATATCGTTAAGTGGCCCTTGTGGTCATTTCATTTCAATAAAACGCCCGCGGAGACGAAGAACTCGAGTAACGTCGAGCTATTTTAAACAAAGAGAATTAAGGAAAAAACGGCGATTTAAAATTATGTTGTTTTTTTTGCGTTTTTTTCTTAAAGGTTGGAGAGTTTTCAATAAATACTATTTCAACACTAAATTCCGATCTCTCTCCGACTTGTGTGCAACAAAACAGACGTGACTTTTGCTTTTGTCAAACTTCAGAGGGACCGGTCCACTTCTGGTTTTATCCTAAAAGTCGAAAGTCTGTTAATTTGATTATCCTAAAACGAACATCGTCAGAATGAGATAAAGTCCAACGCAAGAAGCAGCTGAGCTGTGTGTCACGGCGTGCTAATGCGAATGAAACTACCATGTATCATCCAAGCACACACTCACTGGTTGTATTACCCTAGAAATCGTGCAATGAGAAGCAGCTGGGCCCTTCTCACTGCTCCACATCTTTAGTTCATCTTGAATCACTTTCCCACCCACACACACACACACACACACACACACACACACACACACACACACACACACACACACACACACACACACACACACACACACACACACACACACACACACACACATGTGCATGTATGAAAAGACAGATGTCCACAATGCGTTCAATAGTCAGGTGCTAATGTATACTGTACATGAGTTTAAAAGCCCATGCACACATACGGGCACACACACACACACACACTGAGCAGAGAATATGCGAGGCCGCATCTTTAGATCCTCTCGCCAAGATCATTTGGGGTGAGCCCCGTCGGTGTTTGTTGGGGTAGAAGTCAAAGATAACCGATCTCGGCAACCACATGGACGGCAGAATTCCACTCAACGCGGCCTCCAGCAAATCATCCCTTCCATAACTTCCCTCACACGTCCGTCAGATCAAAGGCGAAGGGGGTCATGACGAAGACGTGTTTGGCCCCTTTCCTCCTTTTGGGGGTCTGGCGGATCCTTTTCTTTCTTCTTCTTCTTCTCTTTTCGAAAAACCTGTTCTTTGTCCCTCGGCGCCTCTCGGCCTCACATCGCGGCGGTCGGTGGTTTCCACGTACGAGGTCGCCGTGACGGAGGGCGACGAGGATGCGTTTGGAGAGGACCCGGGTCCCTGGAGGCCGCGGCCCGGACTCATGTGGTTCTGGTTCTCGAGGTGTCAGACAAGACAGCGGTGCGTCATTCTGCCCCACTCAATTATGGCCGACTCATCTTTGATATTTCCCTCCCCCCCTCTCTCTCCCTCTCTCCCTCCCTCACACTTCATTCTGCTGTCTCTCACTCCTTTCATCTCTCTCAGGGGGTTTGACAGTCCCAATGAGCATCAGGTGAGACAGACATGAATCACTCATCCCTCTTTTGGTGTATCACGGCGTATATTTCCATTTCACAGACTTTTCTTTTTTCTTTTTTTTTTTTTATCCGCTCTCATCTCTGTCATTTTAGGAGGAACCTCCCCATTCTCCTCCGGTCCTGATATTTGGTGCCCAGCTGGTCAGGAGTCTGACTCCTCATCCCAGTCAGACCCCTCTGCTTCCTCTTCCTCCCGCAGCCACCGGTGAGTCGACTCCATAGGGGGGGTTTCCTCTTCTACTTACGGCTTCATATATGATGTCACGGCGGGGTCCAATCAACACGCCATTCGCCTCCTCCTCCCGTTGTGCACATGACAATTTAAATCATCCCAAACCAAAGTCCCTCTTGATGGAAGTAGTAGAGGAGATAAGTGGGACATGAATCTCATGATCAGAATCACACAAGGCTCACTTTTATCGTGAATTATTAAATGGGGAAAATAAACTCCTCCCCTTTTTTCTGGGGACCCCTTTAACTCGCTCATGACAGCAGGACCCCTGGGTGAACCTGTTAGAGCAGTGCAGCACACCGTTTTGACATATAATCAACTTTTACTTTAAAATGTAATACGTTGAATACCATAAACACATTAAATGACAAAAAGTGTTAATGTAGGGTTCCACTTTGACAAGAATATATATTAAATAATCACGCTTGCGCTCTCCTGCAGTTTTTCACATTATCTTTTCCAGCCGAACGCGATCGGGAAGGAATTATAATCAGTCCGAGACTCTTGGAGCCGTCTTCCTCGTCGTCGTGCCGCTTGCTTCTTTGGATATGCGCTGGATTATCAGTGCCTGAGTTTTATATAGTGAATGGAAAAGTGCTGGCCCGGGGCGCCTCGGTGCCCCCCCCCCCCCCCCCCCCCCCCCCTTGTGCCTTGTGTACATGCAGAGCCCCCACCTCACAGACACTGTGCAGAATCAGCCTCTCACTGCGAGGCAGGACCTCCTCCCCTGGGTACGGAGGAGGGGGAGGAGGAGGAGGAGGCCTCCTGCAGCTGAGCAGGAGGTCAGAGGGCATCATGAGGGAAAGTGTGTGTGTGTGTGTGCGTGTGTGTGTGTATGTGTGCGTTCTCCCACATGTGCATGCTCCTCCTTTCATCCGACACGGCTGCACTTATTTGAGAAAGTACTTTCATATTTCCACGTGAGAAACATGACCCGCTTCATGAAGCCGGAGACCTGGAGGACGTAAGCGCTCCTCGGACGCGGAGCGAGGGCCGCGAGTCGGATCCGAGAGCCCCGGCACCGAGGGAAAGAACAGTAACAGTCGCCATTACCAGAGGAACCCAGAACACTAAGCAGAGCAGCCTCTATTCTGACATGGGGGGCTTTTCAAGGGGGAACCAGGATATGTGCACTTATGGGTTTAAACAATGTTGTGCAACTTTCAAGTTCTGCCCCATTTACAGCGACCGGTCACCCCGGACCGGGAGAGCACACACAACATGGGCACATGCACTAAAGATACACACCGTTGGATTGTTTTCAGATCCTCTCGGGGAACTTAAGTGTTCGCTACAGTGTGAATTAGCTAAATTGCTCATAATAAGAGGCAATTATTTATAGCATAATCTGACTGGCGTTAACAGTTGAAGGCCTTGTTTCCTCATAGGAACATCATCCCACCGTTGGATATTTATCCAACAGCACACAAAGTTTAAAGAGATGTTTTATTAAAACAAGCCAAAATAATGTATTACTTAAATACCGAAACATACTGCTGTTTTGGGGGGGGCAAAATAATTCGGTCCATAGCCAAGAAAGCCACAATAATATATGGAACCGCAGAAATCTCTTGAGGTCAGTCAGCTGATTTGGACAAAGTCCATATTTTGGCGGTGGATAAATCGTGCGCCGTAATGTGAGCCACCTGTGCGCCGGCGCGCTGCGTCGGGGGAACGTGACAGATGGAGACGCAGCGCACGGAGGAACCGTCCACTGGAGATATCCGCGGAAACCGGAGAGCTCCTCGGTTAGTTTAAGCCTCCTTCCTGTTTGACTTGCACATTATAGGAACTGTGAGAGCGGACGGCTTTGATTCGATCAAAGATCAAGAGGATAGATTTACGCAAGTCCGATGCAGTTGTGCGCAAATCGCCGCGAGCGCACATGGGAACGTTATTGGACGGGTTGAGCAGAAAGAAGAAGAAGAAGAAGAAGAAGAAGAAGAAGAAGAAGAAGAAGAAGAAGAAGAAGAAGAAGAAGAAGAAGAAGAAGAAGAAAAAAGGCCCTGCAGACACAGCCGAGGTTCAAGCCGGGGTTTCACTTGACGTTTTACTGGAGATGTCGAGATGCTTTTCTTGATGGAATACTATTAATAATATATTATGTCAAATTGTAGGCTATACAAATTATGGGAATAATGTAACACAGATATTATAGATGATCGCCTTAATTTCAAGATAATTAAAATAATTATATAATAAAAACATGCGTTAAAGAGGTTTAATCAGGACTGTAACCATTTGATTCAAAGTTTGATTAATTGTGGTTTCATTAATAAAATATAGGCGAACATAGATTATTTTGATAATTGATAAAACTAAATAATAATAATCAAATGAAGTAGTAATAAGCCCGTGTGAGACCAGTTCCAGCAGAGGCGCGAACCCGACTGGACCCTCCCGCTTATTAGCCGACCAGGACGCGCACTAGCTCCCCCTCCGCCCTCCAAACCCCTCCCCTTCCACTCTCAAAACTATTTAGCATCTGAAACGGGGATAACGTTTCCAAAAGAATTTAAGGAAAAAACTTCAGTGCGTGAGGAGAAGCGTGCCAACCTCAAGTTTGAAATCCAGTTCCTTCCGACGCGAGAGGAGCAGAGCGCGGGGCATCCCGAAGGTACTCCCCCCATCTTCTCGGATATCTACACCTTTTTTTTCTTCTTCTGTGGAACTTTTTGGTTGTAACCACGGCGTCAAAGGTGGACGGCGTGTTTTCTGCTCGATCCCTGCATTTCCTCGAGGAAGACATGGAAGAGGGCTCCAGCTCCCCGGCGTCCCCTGTGGATAGTCTGGCGACCAGCGAGGAGGAACTGGACACCGCGCAGAAGAGCAGCTTCCCGGCGAAGAAGCGGCAGAGCAAGAAGTCCAGCGAGGACAGCAGCGGCGGCGGCAGCAGCAGCCCCGGTCCCGTGAAGCGGGTCAAGAAGCCGAGCCCGAGCAGCAACCAGTCATACGAGGAGCTGCAGAACCAGCGGTGCCTGGCCAACGTGCGCGAGAGGCAGCGCACGCAGTCTCTGAACGACGCGTTTTCGTCGCTGCGCAAAATCATCCCCACGCTGCCCTCGGACAAACTGAGCAAGATACAGACGCTGAAGCTCGCCTCCAGGTACATCGACTTCCTGTGCCAGGTGCTGCAGAGCGACGAGATGGACAACAAGATGTCCAGCTGCAGCTACGTGGCGCACGAAAGACTCAGTTACGCGTTCTCCGTGTGGAGGATGGAGGGCGCGTGGTCGATGTCAGCATCTCACTAGCGAGAGAGGAAGAGAGAGAGACCTTCAGGCAACCGGAGCGGTGGGTACCACACGCTGAGGAGAGGAACGCTCGCGTCACGTAGTACCTGTCGCGTTTTTAAGAGTTGTTGTTGTTGTACACAAATGGTGAATGAATAAGAGAGAATTACAACGATATTTATATTATTATTATTATTATTATTATTATTATTATTATTATTATTATTATTATGTACATACAATTAGGCCTTTCTTCTAGACATTCACGGATTATCAGCCTCAGGCCTACTTTATTTCCTCCTGAGAATTACGACCAAAACGCTCGTGCGCGGCAGCGTGGCTCAGACATTAGAATTCACGCGCCTGTGCCGCGCGCGCTTGGCACAGGCTTCACGCCGAGGCCTCAGCATCTTTCGGACGCGGGCGGCTGCGTGTTGGATGCTGCTGCTGCTGCGCGAGGAGGCCGCGATGGCCTCCGGGCCACCAGCTCCGCCAGGTCCACACGATGAAGCAGACAGGCACACGCTACAGTTCAGGATGCGGAATACGGAGCACGCTTATTTTGGGGGGGGAAAGGATTCTGCACAGGGGAGTGGGCGGATTAAAATACACACACAACATCACGTGCCATTCAGAATTGTGAATATACCTGTTAGATCTATAATGTATCATTAAATATGCCGGTTGTGATTCCTGTAGTTAATACTCATTCAGTCCTCTTAACAGCGTCTCATAATGAGGGAGATAAAAACAAAAAGAAACGAAGTTCAAAACGCAGCTGCGCCTGCACCGCGGGTCACTTCTACCCGCAACGCAGCGCCTTCCTGAGCGGAGACCGCAGGAATGGCGGCCCGGCTGCACGCGGACGTTACATGCAAGACAATAAGAACAAATACTAAAAAGAAGAGGCGAGCGTGCGTCGGGATCCGGTCACGTTGTTCTGCAGCCCGGTTCGAGTCAAAACCCGTTACCAAACTGTGACGTCACGACAACATGATAAGGAATCCCCCCCGGGTATAAGTCGGTGTGAGCTGAAACCGATGATATGATTCCAAAATAAAAGCACAGGTTGCTTGTGTAGTTTAAGGGCTGCGTCTTCGGACTGCAAGGGGACAGAGCACGTGACACTAAATGTCTCTTTGGGTTAGAATAATATAGGAGCAGGGTTTGTTTATTTCTC
Source organism: Liparis tanakae (assembly GCA_036178185.1). Classification (NCBI taxonomy): domain Eukaryota; kingdom Metazoa; phylum Chordata; class Actinopteri; order Perciformes; family Liparidae; genus Liparis; species Liparis tanakae. The sequence continues at coordinate 11,601,696 of CM070107.1, forward strand.
ATGGGCCTGGCATGTTGTTAGCAGACCGCCCCTCAGCAGGGCTTTGTTGTCTTGTAAACCAGGGAGGGGGGGGGGGCAGAGGCTTCATTACAGGGATGTGTGGAAGAGCAGTAAATTAAAAGGTTTCTTTTTTTCTGAGTTGAATGGAATGTAAAAGAAAATAGCAAAACATCGAAGGCCTCAGAACACTGAGAAGCACGAGGTGCTCTGCTCTCTGTGAACATGTCCATGTTGATCATGTTGTTCATGTTGTCCATGTTGATCATGTTGCCCATGTTGTTTCTGGGATTGAAATGGAGAAAAAACCATGAACGTCAACATCCACATGTGGATATTTTTCCAAAACATAAAGAGGAAGAAAAAAAAAGGCTCGTGAAAATATTATAAATCGTGACTATACTAATATAGTTCTTTTTTTTTTCTCTATGACTCGGGCCCAATGTTGCTCTGAGGAATTAGACTTTATTGTTTTAGGAGTAATCGACAGCGAAATGCAAAGCCGTGAATTGACTCAGGTGTTTCAAACTAAAAGCCAAAGAAGCGGTGTGTGTGTGTGTGTTTCCTTTTTTCCCTCTGTGTTACACTATGGTCCTGCTTTCGAGTCTCCATGTGGTTTAACTCAGCTCAGTGGCTAATCACTGCTTCATTAATGACTTCCCACAGGCGAGCCAGTGAATGTAAAACAAAATAATTAATAAATAAAAAAAGTCAGAAAAAAGTCTGAGAAAATAGCCAAAATCAATAATTTTCATGCATCCAGTTAGTTTGCATTTAAGTAATGATTTTCTGTGTGTGTTCCTTCCCTCCTTTGCAGACTGTTTACTTCTACAGAGTATGAAGACCAAAGGGATTATGGAAGAACCCATCGACCTCAAAGGCATGGCAGAGAGACGTAATGTGACCCACAACTACAAACTCTTGGGGAGTGCGAGTGTGTGTGTGTGTGTGTGTGTGTGTGTGTGTGTGTTTGTGTGTGTGTGAAGATGCAGATTCCTCACACTGCTTCTGACTGTCTGGAGCTGTGTGTGGCAGAGAGGAGGGGCAGACAGACCTACGATGCCTAAAGGCCAACCGTGTTGCAGAGCTCGGCCTGTGCTTCAACAAAAGCCATCCTTTAATCGTTTTTTTTTAAAGAATGATGTGTATATATATATATATATTTTGTTTTTCAAAGACTTTAAACCAAAGTATAAATATATATAGATGAATGCATATTGTACATAAGTACGCCTGTAGCCTGTAAAGGGACCAATGCAATTTAGTCATTTGCTGCATGGATTTGTTTCACTGACTTTCTTTCGCAAGTCTCCAAACTCCGTCCAATGTACATTTATTTTGTTTTTGCTTATTTATTAAAACACATATTTTTTAACGAAATACATGGTTGATTTTAATTTTCTTATTCCATCTGTAGATATTTTTTTTAACCGAATAGCATTTAAGTTTAAATAAAATAAAATATAAAATTACAGTTTCTGCAGAATTCGAATCCAACAAGATGATAATTTATTTTATATATATATATATTTTTTTTTTATATATATATATATTTTAATATATATATATATATATATATATATATATATATATATATATATATATATATTTAGAGCAGCATAAAACAATATGTTTAGCTTGTTCAGTTTGTGGCTGCTAGATGGGGGGCAAAAAAACAACAGCACAAATGTAAAAATCTCCCCCTTTTTTTCTCCATCCCCCCTAATAAGTTATGGAAAGAAAACACCGGCAACAAAAAAAAAGGCCATAAAATATACAGCTTCATTAACAGTGGAGGAAATTCGAGCCAGTTTTAAACTCAGCCATATAAAAAAGCTTGTCCGCTTGAATAACGAGTAATCATTTGAAATAGCGATGCCTTTGGGCTCTTTAACGAGCGGGGAGCCCCAACGACCGCAGATAAGGACAATAACTCTCGGCCTGCAGCTTCAAAAAAAATAAAAAAATAACTTACAAAGAAAGAAGCCAGGAAACAGAAGAGACGACTGGACACATTCCTTTGACTCTCTACCGCTCACTCTTAAAGCATTCAAATTGTTTACATCTCCGTTTCCCAGACATGGTTACAGATGCAATCGGGACAGTGAAAGGACCTCATTGTGAACGTGTGACCGGCCGGCTGGCTCTCAGCTAAACTCTGCACCGCGCCACTTTTAAACAACTTAATCGTTTTTTATCACCAGCAAAACAAACATTAAACTTTCACTTCAATTGCACTGAATCTACATTGGGATCTTATACACAGGCCAGGAAATGCCAGTCAGACATTTTTTTCCAGTTTGGGGAAACTGCTTTACAAAATAAAATACAAAAAGTACTCTGGGGGATGACAAAGCACGGCGAGGATGCTGTAAAAACTCCTGGAGAAAATAGAAGAGAAACCTGGACGTTTGGAAGAATATGAAAGTATTCGTGGTATTGCCCGCATGTCTGGTTCTCCCAAGGTCAGCGTGGTTTGAAGAGGAAACACCTGCTGCTGAGTTAACACACACTCACACACTCGGATTCGCTTGGTGGATGATGAGCCCAGAGCTATACGCTTATTTTATTACCAAATTTAATGTTCGCCAGTGCGGCTAAAAGAGGAAAAATCAGATGTCATCATTTTTAAGGGCCCTGATTTTTTTTAATTGAGTGATTTATGTGACTGATTCTAATTTTTTTGCTGGTTCAGGTGTGATGCGGCTGCATGCATTGGGTCTTTGCAGCTACACACACACACACACACACACACACACACACACACACACACACACACACACACACACACACACACACACACACACCGGTTAAGATGCGGTGAGGTCACACTTTCACGCTTATACGTTCAATTCTTCGGAGAATCGTGATCTAAAAAAAATATATTTTTCATAACACGCACGAGTCTGGGCGTTTGGCACGGTGGTCTCGGATGCCGCCGGTCGGCCCTTCCTGCCTGTACGCCGGCTTGGGAGCCCGTCTGAAAGCGGCTCATTATCCCGGGCCCTCACAGCTGAGCAGCACAGAATCACCCGGGGCCACTTTCTCCAGCGGTGCGAGAGATCCAGATGTTCCCCGTAAAATCAAGACGGAAAAAGCTACAAAACTTTAATTTGCAGTAAAATGGGAATAAAGTGAAGGTTTACACTCTTTGTGCCTCAAACAGTATTTGGTGTTTCGTCTGGTTCAGTAAAAAAAGAAAAAAAGAAAGAAGAAATCTAAGCTTAGTTATTCACCACCTCGGTGTGTGTGTGTGTGTGTGTGTGTGTGTGTGTGTGTGTGTGTGTGTGTCAAGCTGAAAGTCAGCTGTGTCAGCTGCAGCAGGCCATACATGAAGCGTGACTCAGACTGAGGTTTTGATCTCTCTCTTTCCTTCCTTCTCTCCTTCTCTCATTTTCTGCTGCTGAGGATCAAAAAAGCTGCATTAAAGGAACGCCATCATTAATATTAATCGTAGCATTTGTCCTGAACGCAGTTTACTTTTACTATTAATAATTACAACATTAGAAAAAGGGAAAATTGGTCTGGAAATAATTTTGTACCAAACTATTTTTGTGTTGCGCTTGTTCGATTATTGTAGCTGGAAACTTCCTCATCTCGTCTCTGTCTGACGTTCACAAACAGGTGCTCTAAAGTACAAAAGTCTTCACCTACTTCATGGTAAAAGTTACTTCTTTTTTTTAAAGCACAAGAGAAACCGCGAGTGTCTTTGTCACTATTGTGTGCAGACATATTGACAGCTAGACTAATAGAGACTGAAGCAGTTGTTTAAGGGACCTAACCAGAGGGAGGAGGGGGCGGAGCCTCTCAGAGTTCAGAGGAACCTGGCAGAGCTCAAGCTGACTGGATGAAAAATAAATCTGCAGTGTCTCTGGCCTCTTTCTTCATTCCATCATTTAAACAGGGTCCCTAAGACTTTGATCCCCCCCCCTTCATCATCACACCTCGGGGCCAGTGCTTCTACCCCCGCCCCCCCCCCTTCTTTCTTCTTTAAGTGTGCATACATAAATCTTATACATCCACACCTGAATTCTGTCCCATCCAGATGCAAACTGTTTCTGATGGAAACGAGAAGCAATAATAACCTGAAGAGGACGAAGATTTAAAATCAATCAACTTCCTGTCACACGTCTTTTTGTCCACGTCCGGATATCGTCCCTCAGCCTCGCAACGACCTCGGAGAGGGAACGCCGCGGCCTCCTGGTACCCGTCTAAGAGCAGCTCCGCCCCTCTCCGCGTCGCAGTCTCTGACCCCGCGAGGAGAGACGTGCAGCGGCAGTAAATCACACCGCCGCGCTGCGTCCATACCTCTCCCCTTCATCCCGGGGAGGATATTCCGCAATTTCCTGCCTTTTCCGAATCCTATCGACGCTCGTCTTCCGACTCTTCTTTATTCAAATGTCCGGACGCCACCAGGGATGTCACCCTCTCGCCTCCACCATCGTTATCGCGCGGCTCATCAAGGTTTTTTTTCTCGTGGACCCCGACAGGAAATGAAGTGTAAAAGCGGCCTACTTGGTAGTTGGATATTCTGAAGTGATGAAGAGCACATGTCGGCGGTGCAAAAAACGTTTTCTGTCATCCCGTAAAAATACCCCCATCTGTAATCTGATGTTGTGATGCGAACAAACTGTCATGTTATTTTTGTTTTGGCTGACTGACCACACCACTGAACACCGACAACAAACAACCGGCGCCCAGAGTCGGAGGATGTCTGTCCCGCGTTATCCTCCGTGCTTCCAGCTCTGCCCTTGGCTCCGCGCCCGGCGGCACATCTTCTCCTCTGGCGCCGTCTTCGGTCCATCTGGTCCCGTCCGACACACACACACACACACACACACACACACACACACACACACACACACACACACACACACATACACTTCTGTGGACGCCGTCGTGTAAACCGCTTCGTTCTCAGAGTCCGTCATCTGTTCCGATCCCCGAGCGAATCGGCCTTCGTCCTCCATTTTCCAACGGGATGGCGGGCGGTAGAAGGGCCCCGCATGGGGGAGCGCCGCGCGCTGCGCACACAGTCGGAACGTCACAAATTTTAGCGTAAGCAATGTACGCCAGATGATAATCGCAGCTTTGTTAACCGGTTTCCGTGAGGGGGGGGGGGGGGGGGCTGTGGAGCTGGGAGATGTCATCTTAACGAGGAAAACATTTGGAGGCGGAGCTACGGAAGAACACCTTTAGGCCTCAGAGTCAGGAACAGCCTCACCTCCAGCTGTGAGTGAAACTGGATGCGTCTGCAGGCTTCGGAGGAGACGGGACGACGTCCACCTCCTCCTTCGCTCGTCATTAGAGCGCCGGAGGTCAGCAGAGGTCAGCAGAGGTCAGCCGGTCGCGCCAGTTCAGGAGCCACGTCTCACACGTACCCGCCGTTGTTTTCACTTGAGAACTTTTAAGGATGAAGTGATAACTCACTTCCGTTTGCTAAAGCCCTAAATGTTCCCGTCAAAGTACCGTGAGGCGAAGTAGGAGGAACTGGGATTGACCTTGATAAAGAGAACAAAATAAGAAGTTTACATTTCATTAGAACGATGAATAAAACATGTTCTAAGACTCTTTCCTGGGTAAAAAGTGTCATATATTATGATTTGATGCGCCATTTGCAGTTTCCCTGTACCGGCCGTGTGTACTTTATACTTTAGTACTTTAGGCACAGCTTAATGTTATAAACGTTCAAACTGTGGTGCTACGGCTTAAAGCAGGGGTGTCGAACTCATGTTCACAGTGGGCCACATCAGCATCATGGCCGCCCTCTTAAAGGGCCGGAAACACTTTATAAACGCCTCGAAGATATTGTTATATAACTCTTTTTGCATCCGAGTATTGTTTATTTGACTGTAGAAATATTGTACGTAAGAAAATGTCTCTAATATTACAACACATGTCCATTTCATTTGAACCCTTCAAAATAAAAGCACGAAAAATGCTCTTCAATTCCTTTAAGAAAAAGGGATCATGTCTTTAAAGCCGTCAGGGGCCACATAAAATGATGCGGTGGGCTGGATTTGGCCCGCGGGCCTTGTGTTTGACACCTGTGGCTTAAAGGCAGCAAACAAAGAAACTGCACAGTAGAAAAGGAGAGGTCCCCATCAAACTCTCATCTCTGGTCTGGATCGTGGAATATGCCGACTACCAACTACACCATGGCCCTGTTGAGGCTCCGCCCACTATTCATCCCCTCTGTGGTCTTCATTGTGTTGTTCCTGTGTTTTAATGTGTGTCATGATTCCTTCTGGTCACATGACATCTATGACACCTGTCCATCCTGGAGAGGATCCTCCTCTGGTCTCTCCTCAAGGGGTCTGACCTTTTCCCCCTGAAGGGTTGTTTGGGAGTTGTTCCTGATCCGATGTGAGGTCAAAGGTCAGGGATGTCTATGTGTACAGATTGTAAAGCAATCTGAGGCAAATTTGTAATTTGTGAAAATGGGCTTTACAAATAAACTGAATTGAATTGAACTCTGAAATACAAATGTGTAGAAACCACAAGACATTTGGAGCACTTGGTCGGCTTGAGGGGAAAACCGTTCACAGGAACAGGAACTCCTTCTCATGCTCCGTCCTCCATCTTTAAGATGAATCAGAAGAAGTGTGTGTGTGTGTGTGTGTGTTAGTGTGTGTGTGTGTGTGTGTGTTTGTGACCTTTGCTCTGGACTTCCCGAGCCTCGCGTGTCTTCCCGGCCCTCTTGATGTCCGTGCCTGCTCTCCAGCAGACTAAACACACCCAGTAGCAACACAAGCAAACTTCAGCGCAGCTTTTCAAACACGCTTTGGATCAGGCGGCGCCAGCCAGCCCGGCGGACCGTCCGACGGAAAGAACGGCGAACGGTCGCTCTCGGACCGAGCAGCGTCGCGATTTTCCCCCTCCGCGTTTCCAAATCCATCCTCGGAAATGAAAATAAAGTCGAAGGAGACGAAAGATTAAATTCGGAATTTGTTTGGAAATGTGTCGACTACGAACAGACGAGGCGTCTCCTCGCCCGGCGAGGATCGGCCAAACGGACCGGCCAATAAGAGCCTCATGGCCGAAGCCTCGTCGCCATTTGGAGGAGGTCAAAGTGGAAATTAAGGCCACATTTACACGTAGCCGGTATTTACAGAAACTAATATTTCTGCCGCTCCGTTTTCAAAAATAACGTTGTACACACAAGGTCGTTTTCAAAAAAGATTCTGTTTATATGAACCTGCATAAATACGCCGTCCGCATACATCCACATAGGACGCTCACATGACGAGAAGCATCTTTAGTCGCATACTGTGACGTTTGACAACCTAAAACTCTGTTTGACCTCGTTCACACGCAAACACAAAAACAGAGTTTTCAGAAATCTCCACTTTGGCCGGAGTTTTTAGAAATGATCGTTTTCCGTGATATAACTTCCGTTTTTGTGTAAATGAAAGGCCAAAACGCATGGAAATATATGCGTTTTCCCATCGCGTAAACGGGGTCTTAAAAGAGCGGCGATGAGCACAGCTGGGAGGACGAGGCCTTTTCCTGATACATACGGGTAGCCAACACTGCGAGAAGAGGAGCGAAGAACTGCGGCACACCAGAACGTCACCGTTGAAAACCAGAGGGAACCTAGTAACGTTTCTTTCCTCTTCTTTTCCTCACAGATTTCAACCCGTCCTGATACTTCAGTCCTTGGTTGTGGGTGAAAATCGGACATTTCGTGGGCCGCAAATCAGAAAAAGAGGGAAAGTTTGAGGGCTCTACCTCTCCACCTCTCCCCTGACCTGACCTGACCTCACAGGGGGGGGGGGGGGGGGGTCGACGAGTGGAGCTAAAAACGTGAGCCGGGCAGTCTGCGTGTCCCGAGCGGTCGTTAGCTGCCCGGGAACCACGAAGAGGTCAAATTCACATTTTTTTTTACGTTATCCCCTTTTCACTTCGGAGATCCTTTCGGGAAAACCGCGGGACGGTATATATTGTCCCGCGCGTCTCCGTTTCACCTCTCTCGCTCGAGGTGTGCTCCTTTTTTTCTTCTTCGTTTGTCACCGACGGCTCGAGCCTCCGTGATTTACGGAGGCCGTGTCGGCGCACAAAGCCCGAGGCGGCGGCCGTATTTACTCTGTCACTCTCTAAACTCGGAGCCTGACAGGAGAGAGCGGTGGAATGCGTGTTTATTTGAAAGCGAGGCACGGCGGGGACTGGTTTTGTTTGCTTTTCGGACTGTTGTCTTAGCTTCAGCTCCACCACCGTCGGGGATTCACCGCTGTTTATTTGGACACTAGCTCGGACCTTTGACCTTTTCCAAATGGGGGCTAATCTCAGCCGAGGCTACTGTGGGGGCCTTGAGGAGGAACACTGCATGTCAGATAAGACGGAGCAGCACGAAGATACATGTGACAAGTGACATCTTCTAAGTTGGATTTGAAGACTTGGAAAAAAAGTGAGTAGACCAGAACTCGGTAGCCCCTTAGCTCCAGGCTAATGGCTCCAGGAGACCGGGGGCAACTGTAACACGTGTGGTTGTAAAACTAGTAATCTTCAGATTCATGGACACTGAAGACACACAAAGAATTTAAAATTGTCTGTTGGTGGTCCCCAGAAAAGAATATGTAACCACTGGACAATGCCACAACATCTATAATGAAAAGAGTAGACATAGACGTTGAAATTAAATGCAGAAGACTCTTATTAAATTATCAGAAAGGACTAGATTCACCGCCACTTTGTCGGTCCTTTGGCTGCCGCAGAGGGATCCTCAGCTTCACGGCTCCGTCTCGTCTCTGATTGGTTGCAATTCGAGACGCTTTGTCCTTTGATTGAATCCCCCCCCCCCCCCCCGGTCTCCCCGACATGAGCTGCTACAAGTAAAACAAAATCAAATCTCTAACCGACCTCTCAAGGTAGGTGGTCACGGTCACAATGAGGTCAAGGTGCATTGTGGGTAATGTGGCGTTCCATGTTTTGACGAGGAAGAGTTGATTGGTTGGTATCTTTGGTTCATGACAGTGAGACACATGTTATCTAAAACCAGCTGTTGACGTAAACAAATGAAAGACATCGCAGTTTTTCCAAAACAATACTTTATACTGTAGATGTCAACAAGACAACATGTTAGAACAAAGGTTCCCGGAAAAAAAAACTATTTCTGTAACAACGGTGGAACAAGTCAAAAACATAACTGATAAAAAAAAAGAAAGAATATGCATTTTATACATAATGTAAACCTAGAACTGATTGATTTTGAACCACAGTGGTCATAGCAATAACGGCTTATTTAGAGGAATGGAGCGCCTTGAGACGCCCGGGCACCTGGATGGAGTCCTTTGACAAGTCTAGATGTGACGAAAAACTAAGAGAAATTATATATATTTTTATAAAGTTGTCCATTCTGTTGTAGCAGTTTACAAAGCACCCCCCCCCCCAAAAAAAAAAAAGCAACAACAACATGTTCCTACATAAATACAATACAATCTATTCTTTGTGTTACAAGTGCTAGATCCTTTTTTTGATTTTGTACTTTTTTTGTAAAATATTGAACGAAGGTCTTCCGGGTTCGATGGTTCGATCTCCTAAAAGTTAAAAAGCACAACATGGAAACGACCCAAACTCCTCTGAAGCAGACGCTTTTTTTAAAAAGCAGTAAAAGAGACGAGACAGTTTGGATACAGTGAAAGTACTAACGCCCTTCAGTGCTCGATGTTCTGATATGTAGTATGGGATGGACGGACAGACGGACCATGCAGAGAGAGGAGGAATGGAGTGGAGTCAGACCAGGCCACTTAAATCAACAGACGGTTCTCGGACCTGGCTGGACAGAACGATGAGGGTGAAAAAGAAGAAGAGAAAGCTGTGGCCCCTCTTGAGACACGGAAAGGATCACAACGCGGAATGTTACTGGACATTGAGTCACACTGTCGGCTCCTGCTGGGAAACCAAAGCCCCCCCCCCCCCCCCGACTGGTACTACCGTACAAAGGTTCTGGGAATATTCCTGGGCCGGGTTGCCGGAAGGCGTCTCACCAAACGCGTTTACACGTCGGCGTATCTAAGATGAGGTGATTTTCAGGATATCGTCATATTCCAACCACAAATTGATTGGATGCGTGAAGCGTCTCACCAGGGTGAACAGAGTCCAAAAACAGTACCAGAGAAAGGTGGTTGTGTACAGAAGAACCACGGGCCTTTCACACGATGCACACCCTACTAAACAGACGTGCATAACAACGCCCCTCAGGGACCACTGTTATCTCTCGAGTGCTCAGTGGCCAACAAACTTCCCGTCGAGCACCGATTCTCATCCTTTTGCCCGTTGCTCTCGTACATTTACTGAAGAGCAGAGGACACAAGCGTGAAAGAGCTTGAACTCTGACCTCAGTGAGGCCCTGGGTCAGGCATGTCTATGTGTACGGATTGTAAATGTGTAATTTGTGATATTGGGCTATACAAAATAAACTGAATTGAATCAGCTGAAGCCGTGGGAATGAATGGTGGTTTAGAAAGTGGAGCTCAGATACATTCAGTCACAATTTTAAAAAGGTTCATTTACTTTCAAGATTTTAGACGACGTGGATCATCGTAATCGGATCTATCGTGAGGAGATAACGCTTGAAAACAATCCTTGTTGCCGCGGGGACGGAGCGGCCGTGGCCTCTGGGAGACGCCGAGCAACCGGCAACGACATCGCACATGTGGACGAGACGAATGTCGAGGAATGTCGAGTTCGATTCAAACGTGGGGACGTCCGGCCAGATAAGGAAATAAGTGATGATCACGTGACGTCATTTGTGAGTGATTTGGCGTAGGGGGATAGCGCGGCCACGATCCAATTCAAATACACCCATCCCATTTTTTTTTATTTTTTTTTTGCGGGGGGTGGGGGTGGGGGGGTTGAACTTGTAAACCTCGATGGAAAAAGATAAAGAAACCGCCTTTGGACCATTTTTTGAGATGTGCAGAAACGCATATTTTGAATTTCAGTCTCGTATTTCTCAAAAAATAAGTGGAACCGTAGAGCCAGAATGTGTTTCGTACGAATAATCTACATGTATATAAAAAAAAAAAAGACAGAAAGTGGAATAATATGGATATGTGCCTCAAAGCGATGCCGGGCAGAGGGCCGCGGCACGCCTGCTGTAACAGTGTTACGGTACCGACGGGATGAGGGAGCCGGAAACGAGTCACCAGTGTTGAAAGACGAGAGGACGACCGGTCCAACGCTACTCGACACGTAACCAAGGACAGTAGGAGATGTGTTCAGTAGCACCCTCACAGGGAAGGCCCATGAAGAGTATCACTCTTCAAAAACAAGATCATAGTCTTTCATTATGTATAGATATATAGATATATAATATACTCATCTTTTCATATATAAATCTACTATGAACAGACGGTAAATACACAATTGTCCATCATTATACAAAGTAGAAACATTTGCAACCCAGCCCTCCCACACAAAAAAAACCCGAACCCAGAAGACACGGTCACGTCATGTCCGTAAACACGGGATCCGACCCCCATCTGACGGCACACGGGCACCACGAGGAGACGCTGGAGGCGACAACCAGAGGAAAACGAGAGTGAGCGGGCGTGGCAGGAATACTCTGGAGATGGACGTCCGATGCGCGGGAAACAGCGGGAAAAGTTGCGGTGGTTCCAGTCAACTTCTGCACACTGGGAGTCTTTTATCAAACATTGACTTGCACATGTTTTCTTTAAAGATGACTAAAACATGAGCACGCAATTATGGCTTTCCCCACCTGGCTGTGGAGGCTGGTGTGCTGCCCGAGAGCCAGTTTAGTTTAAATTAACAGGCTGGGTGTGTAGTGTACAATCTCACAAAAAAGATTGTTACATTTAGTAAAAGCTCCTTTATAGCAATCAATAAATCAAAATGCTCAAAGGCCATATTGATGTCTTTTATACACTACCGGTCAAAAGTTTGGGGGTCATCCAGACAATTTCATGTTTTCCATGAAAACTCACACTTTTATTTATTAAATGAATACAAGATTAATAAAAAATATAGTCAAGACAAGGTTAGAAATAATGATTTTCATTGTAAATATTAATGTTGTTCTTCAAACTTGTGGCTCAAAGGAAGGCCAGTTTTAGAGCTTCTCTCACCAGCATAACTGTTTTCAGCTGCGCTCACATAAAATGGGTTTCAATGTCAAGGAATAATCTGTGTGGAAAATGCAAAATAAAAAGTTCTAAAAATAATAAAAAAAGGTCTTCAAGGTGGTTCTAACCCTCTGCTCGTCTTCTAAGGCGATAACACAATGTACCACTAGAACATGGAGATGGGCCTCTATACACCTCTGTAGAGACTTAATTAAAAAACAGAGAATAGTCATCTACCACATTAACTATGTAGAGAGTGTATTTCTGATTCATTTAATGTCATTTTCATTGGAAAAAACGGTGTTTCTTTTTTGTTTTTTCGAAGTGACCCCAAACTTTTGAACGGTAGTGTAGGTTTGAGAAAATGTCAGAATCGGAGCTCCACGTGTCATCGTTGTGCGTGGGCGTATCCCACTGGCTGGGCCACTGGTCCAAAGAAATGAAAGATTAATAATGCAAAAAAAATTAAATAAAGAACTATAAAAATATGCATCTCCAGGAGAATGTTTAAAAAGAGTTTGCTCCACTGTATATGCACAGACGTACACACACCTGCCTCACAGCACTGGACATCTGGAGGGCAGATGTGTCGGGACTCGAGATGTCGAACCGGCTGCGAGAGTCTGAAGTACCCCAGGTGATTTTGTCGTTGTTACCACGGAGACACGGTTGTCTTATAGCGACGGGTGGTTCGACACGTTGCCCCTGACAACAGCCGATAACCGGTCTGATCGGGCCGGTTGCCAATGGCGACCCCGAAGCTCGCCCATTACATCATTGAATCTCTCAACGTTACACTCGTTAACAATCGGAATTCATCGTGAGCTCCGAGATAAGCTTGCACTAGCCACCGTTGAATGACATTGACATGACATTGACATTGACATGACATTGACATTGACATGACATTGACATGGTTCCACAGTAATACCTGGAGCCTCCCTTGAAACTGAACCACCTCCAACTTGAAGCTGGGAACTAAACCTTCTCAAATGATGTGGGCAAACGAGTAAAGATGGCGGAGCAGGGAAAGACAGCAGGCGGCTTGCAGGGATCTGAAGGTCGACATGCCGAGGCGCTCCAGTCTATGTGCCGACGACATGCGGGCGGCGGACGTCTCGCCGGGATGGAAATGTGTAAGGGTCCGGGAGGAGAGGCCTCGATCCAAAGACAGTTTTTTTTTTAAGGCAAAGCTCTCTCGGTGCAGAGTTCAACAGAAAATCCACCACGTTTAGAAAAACAATCCCAAAAAAGGCACGGACGCACAAGTCTGTCAGCGTCATCGTGGGGTCAGAACGCTCGCCGACGGTTCTTCGTCCGTAATCGTCGACCACCTTTGAGAAATTCGACCGATTTGTTCCATTCGTCCGGGAAATCTGAAAAACGTCGCCGAATGGTTCGTCCACGAGGAGTCGCCACCGCAAAGAGCTCCGGGGTTTTTAGTTTTTTCAACGAGAAGCGAGAAGGTGACGGTCGAGCGCAGAAAGAACAGAGCGATGAGTACGAGTAGACGGCGATGGCGGGATCCAATGAAACGCGCCGTGTCTAATGTTTTAGAAAGCACTGGCACTGGAGGTGGTGGTCGAGCCGCTCCGCTCTCGTCCGAGCTCTCGCAGACGGAGCGACGCGCGTACGCCGATCGGTCTGTGCACCGCCGATCGGAGGACGCGTCGCCCGTCTCCGGTGTCCAACTCCGAGCGCCGCCGCGTTTCCCGCCGTTTCCACGCCGTCTGGGTGGTGGCGGGGGTGAGAGACGCGGGAGCGGCGTGGACGTTGACGCCGACCGGGCCGAGGACACGGTCACAGATGAAGACTGAACGGGGGCGTTTCTTTACATGGTGGCTTCCTCTTCCATGGGTTCCTCTTCAGCCCTGGGGGGGGGGGGGGGGGGGGGGACACGATACCGTAAACAACAATGCCACGATAGAGTATTGCGTACAACCAAACGATATTAGATTTTATCTAGCTAACGTTTTCATCCAAAGCGACTGACACCAAAAGCAAAACAATTTTCTCGCAACTGTCCTTCTTTAAAAAAATATCCTAATTAAACTCGGCGTGAATTAACATTTCCATGACTTTTCCCAAACTTTTATGATTTAAGTATTTTTTCCAGGACTTTTCCAGGCCTGGAAATGACCATTTTAAAATTCCATGACTTTTCCCGGTTTTCCATGAGCGTACGAACCCTGTGGATCACCCTGCGTACCTCTTTCCAACCAGCTTGTTGGCGACGGACAGAGAGGCCATGGCGGAGACGGTCTCGGTCTCCTCCGCGTCGCGCCGAAGGGCTTCGCTCAACGAGCAGCCGAGGGTGGAGGCGGAGCGCTGCAGCGAGCGCCAGTATTTACCTGCGAACGGCCAGCGAAGGGCAAAGGTCAGATGGTGTGCACACCGCCCGCTCCGCCGCAGAGAGAGCCGACGAGAGCGGCTCCACGGGTCGTGCATGTGGAATAATAACACGTATAATATCGGCGGATGCTAAAACACATACGGTTAGTCGTCAAACTCTAAACTCTATATCATTCAATAAGGCCACATTCACACGTAGCCGGGTATTTACAGAAACAAAGATTTCTGCCCCTCCGTTTTCAAATATAAGTTTCTGTTTATATGAACCCGCATAAATACGCCGTCCACATACGTCCCATAGAACGCTCACATGACGTGAAGCATCTTTAGTCGCATACTGTGACGTTTGACAATCTAAAACTCTGTTTGACCTCGTTCACACGCAGACACAAAAACAGAGTTTTCAGAAATCTCCACTTTGGCCGTTTTTTTTTTAATTATGGTTTTCCGTGATAAAACCTCTGTTTTTGTGTAAAAGAAAGGCCAAAACGCATGTAAATAAATGCGTTTTCCCATCGTGTAAACGGGGTCTTAGATAGATACCAGACAATAAAATTGGATGATTTCTGTAAATAGATGTAAATATACGACTCACTGTGTATTTCAAGAACCGTCTCCATCGAGTGGACGGCGTTGGCGTTCGGTGTCTGTTGCAGCACCTCGTCAGGAATGGGGTCCAACTGGAAGAAGAAGACAAAGTCATCACTTCATCAATTTCTCCTATCAGACCTTCGGGTGAAACGCATATGAATTTAAATCTTGAGGTACGCTCAAACACTTGATTTTTGTGAGGTCACAGTGACCTTCGACCACCGAAGCGTTCGAAGCAATACATTCAAATTTGACGAAACTCCCTAAAGGCGTTCCTGAGATGTAGCGCTCACGAGAATGGACCAACGTATGGTCGTCACGGGCCCTGGCATAGCAACAAAAAACCTTCTCCACCAAAAGTGACTTGCAGCATCCGCCGGCCACATCCAGCTGACACGTGACTGCGAGGTCACACGTACGTATCGACAGTGTACCGACGGTATGCCGACTGAGAACACGAGCTCAGTGCATTCAACGTGTCACTGCTTTGTGACTTATATCGTTGGTCTGGCCGGATATGACCGACTGTTGGGCTCCAAAGCGCAGCAGAATCCTCACGTGAACTAACGCACGTCCCTCCTGGTTTTAACGCATCACTTTTGAATGTGGACCGCGGCCCGGTGTCGAGGCCCTGAGGAGGTGGGGAGCTGAGCTGGAGCGCTGACACAATAGAAAATAGAACTGCAGATGCACAGCTCCTCCCACTCACCGAGCGCTACTCTTTGAGACACACACACGCACACAGACACACACACACACAACAATGTGTGCTTTGTGCTGGATCCGACTCTGAGGACACGTTCTCACGCATAAACACTCAAACCTACACACACACGCACTCAACCCCCCCCCCCACACACACACACACACACTCACTCTCTCTCATGAACACACACACTCTCTAAAACACACACACACACACACACACACACACACACACCTCAGGGAGCAGAGCTAAGCATGCAAAAGTCTCCAAGCTAAATTCAGAGGAAACGGGGCTATTCCCCAACCCGGAATGATTCAATTTCCCCTTCGGTCGATTGCACGTGCGACACTTTCTCATCCCACTCTGTCAAGCGGGCCCACTCAGCTTTACATTCCAACACAGACGACAAGCATCCTTTGTTTCTGCCTCATCACAACCCCCGAAGAAATATACGGCCGACTGAGGAGCATGTAAAGAGAGACATCGAGGAAGCGCCAGAACGAAGAGGAAAGAGTCATCGTCGGAGCGTCTCGCTCGGCCAAGGCTGGAAGTTTTCTTTTTGATTAAAACAAATAGCGTGTGGGAGGGGTCGGCGGGGCGGAGGCAAGAGGCCGTCTGAGGAGAGGGATACTTTAATCCCGCTGTGGCACGACAGGCTACATAATGCACAGAGGACCGGACAGAGGTGTGAGCGCACAGTGACACTCTTGTGTTGATATTGGATTATTTGTCCTTTGATCCAAATCAGCTGACTGAAAATGTCAGAGGAGTGGGCTCATATTGGGCCTTCACTAAGCCCCGCCGAACCTTGCAACCCCAATAAGCTGTCAGAGCTACCGTGGAGCCGTCACTAACTGGACTAGAAATCTAATCTAATACTTCATACTACTATACTTCATTTTGTATTTTATATTTTACTTGTATACATCTATATCTTTCATCCCTGTTTTTTATATTTTATTCTTATATAAAGTATCTATATATCTATCTATCTATCTATCTATCTATCTATCTATCTATCTATCTATCTATCTATCTATCTATCTAATCTAACAAATCTGTCTACCGGACAAGTTTGAAGGAGAAATCCAAGACGTCAAACCGTCAGCCGTGAAAATAGGTTAAAAAGATAGAGATTGAAGCTTCAGTTACTGATCGAAGTTTACAGCTGAAGGAAATGCTGGAACACGCCTTCAGAAACGTTTATCTCCATCTCCATCCAACATCTCCATTCAATGAGCTCGCCAAAGCAGACACAATTTCGCTTCAGTTCAAAACCGTATCCACACAATTACTAATTTATTTTCGCATCGCAACAGATACGATGAGCCCTCAAGGGACCGCCCTGCTGCTCGAATAACAACCAAAAGGGTGTGTGTCGGCACACTATAACTTATAACATGTACGATGTATCAAAAGAAGATAGGTCCGATGACAATAGTGCTCTGAAGACACCCGTCTGGTCGACAGTCCGTTTCCATTGGTTTGGGGCGGCGAGTTCGATATCATGTGAAAAAGCACCTTTCTAAGAACCGTTGGAAGCTGAACTGTCCATTTCAACTCTGATTATAACCAGAGCGACCTTTTAGCGTCACGCTGTGTTCAGACTACATCATAGAGGCTCCTGGCAAAGCGCCATCAACCTGCCAGGGACCTCATGATGGCTCAAAGTCGAGCTCCTGCCAAAGTTGCCAGAAGTCATAGATCATAACTCTTGAAACCGCACACTCCTGATTCATTTATTTCTCAATTGATTAGAGTTGATCTACGGCTTGACTGGCAATTGGGAAGCAACTTCACATCAGTTTTTTGTGCCCGATCAAAAAGCTGATCTGGGAGCAGCTCAGAGTTGTCAGCTGTGGACTTGGAGGGTTTCAGCCCATCCAGATAAATTTAAATGCGGCTGAGGTGGGAGACACTCCTATCCCCCCAACATTCCCAGCCCCTCTGGGGACTCAAACCATCAATCTTTCAGTCAAATCTTCTCGAACATTCAGGCAACAGCCGCCAACTTTTCACCATCACCGTAGCCAGTCCCAGCTCAGCCCGGCCCAGGCCAGACTAGCCCAGCCGGAGCCGGATCAGGGGCTCTCTGGGGTTTCGTGGGGTTCACCACAGAGCAGGGTTGGAGGGGGGGGGCAGCCTGTCAGCTTGATTGACAGCTGGGCCTCACACTTATAAACTTTAATGGCTCTTGTCAGGGTGCTCCAGGGGCCCCCATCTGACAGCTATGGCAAACACACAGACATGCATGTGCGCTATACACAAGCACACATTTGTCTGCCACATCATCCATGGCGACATTTCTGTTTATTTGAGTTTGTGGTCCTGGCCGTGCCGGCACCTCGGCAACGTTGTACCGTCAGATGTGCCGGGAGACCGGGAGAGAGCAAATGCCCTCTGAGGACGGTTTGCTGCCACCGTGCTGATTTATTTCAGAGGAAGTCTATTTCTCTGTGACACGGACGTCCAAAAGGCACCAGACACGGGCCGACGGGGAACACCACGAGCCAAGAGGGAGGAATGTGCCCCGGTAAAAACATTCCAGAAGGGAGGCTTTAACCCAAACAGTTTGAGAGGAGGAAATCCACTTGTTCAGCGAAAAAAAAGTGCACAAGGCACCCACTGTTTACTGTTGTGTCCATGTGCATACGCTGGCAGTCTCTAAAGCTGGTTGATTATGTTATGCTAACTGAACACGGTAACGATGTGCATTGTGCAAAGCCGGTGACCTTTTTCAGAAAAAAGGAGTTGCAGATCTGCCTCGTCGTCGGGGGGGGGCTGGCGGTGAACGCTCAGGCCCTAGAGCGCTACAGGTGAACCCGAGCGTCTTACTGTAACTGGAGTGTAAACACACCGGGTAACCTCATTGACGGCTGGTAGCAATTAGCATATTAGCCTGTTGTTTATCAAATAATTGCTAACAACCGTGCTCCGAACCGGGCCAACATCTGTTTGCGAGCAATCATCAATTAGTCCCGAGTTCAGAGTTGACTTGGTGCAGTTGCCAATGCATCATTCATGAGCTATTCAACTAAAAAGACTTTGCGATTACGCACTGCAGTGGTGGGGCGGAATTAAAGAGCCTGTAAAGTCCATTCAGCAATTTCCATCCCTCTCTTTCCCAGCTAATTTGAGCTGCTTTCAAAAAGGCAAGCTAATGCTCATTACGGCAAACGCTCGTCTTAACCTGCCAATAAAAGTGCACGTATATATCCCTCGCTCTAGCAAGCAGTAAAACACTGGAAGTACACAGGAGGTGAAGACGGTACAAGGAACACCTTTAGGGTATGTTGGCACCAGTGTAAAGGCGGCCAAGATCCTCTTTAGAATGCCAAACAACAAAACCATGGAAGTGTATATTTAATTTATAGGCCTTTTGCTGAATACAAGACACCGTCTGTGGGCTTTGCGGCATTACGTCAATTCTAAATACATTTTTAAACCCTTCTTGTAGAGCATCCGTTGGTCCAAACTGGTCCAACTAATAAGCAAACCCAACTGGCATATACAGTTTAAATCAACCCACAATGCATGGTTAAAGCTACGGTACGGTAACATCTTGGGTTCTGCACAGCTCGAGATAATACCAGGACCAATACACACACACACACACACACACACACACACACACACACACACACACACACACACACACACACACACACACACACACACACACACACACACACACACACACACACACACACACACACACACACACACACACACACAGACACACACACAAGAAATAACCTATAATAACTCAGTGGACACATTCAAACAAGTCCAAACTTCATTCGAATAATGGCCAGATTTGTCTTGTTGGTCAACCTGCTGAGGTAACGGAAACATTAAATGATATATATTTTGAAGTCTTCTTTTTCTTTCTCTGATTCCATTCTCCATCCGAGGCCATTGCCGGACCGAGTCCGCCTTTTATCTCCCTCCAGCTCAATCCCTCACTGACGTTTCCAGCTACATTCCAAGTTCATTACAGAGACCTTCGCTGAGATTATGATAAAAACATTTGCTTCCTGCCATTTAGATCTGATCAGGGACATTTTAGCCTCTCTTTCTTTCCTTTGCGATCAGCTATCAAAGCTCCGCTCAACGAAAGGATCTGCCTTTGTTCAACCAGCTGACATCACTTGTTGCCAAAAAAGCCAACCGGTGCAAGTCGTGAGAACTCCGTCTTTCCACTTCAACTCAACGTCGTCTGCATTTGTTTTGCTCGTCAATCTACCGAAGCCGTCTTCTGCTCGTGGGGCTTCTGTCGCGATGACTTTCATCGTTTTCGATTCAAGTTTAGCTGAAATCTCACAAACGACTTTTTCCAAGCGTACCTCTATAATACATTAAAATGTTGCACATCAGAAAGCAATGAAATCAAGTTTTCTAAACCTGCATATGATAAAAAATTCATAATCTTCCAGACGTTGAAGACCAGGCATAGGTAGCGTTCTCTGTGCAGCTGCTTTATAACAATAGCTTCAACCATAACTTCAAATGATGACTCCATTTCCCTATATTATCTGATCCCGGGGCCCAGGCTGACCCCGCTGGAAGAGGTGTGAGGGTAACCACTCTCAGATGTGTACCAGTGAGGGGGCCCCCGGCTGAGAGGGCGAGAGGGGCGTCCTGCAGGGCGGATTCAACTGACGCTCCCTGCCTCCTGCCTATTTTCACATTTCCAGCTCCCCGTGGCACCCATCCAGTGACCTCCTCCAAACCCCCGCTGAGGCCGGCGCTCTGCAGGCTGAAACCCAAGAAGCAAACCCCCCGATCCGGTTCATTATTTTTGCAGCAGGGCGGTGCTGTGAGTAACGAGAGCGTCCTTCAAACTGGAAGTCCCGAGCACAAACCTCCGTGACAGCTGAAAGCATCCGCCCTGCCGAAGTGTCCTCGAATTCCTGAATCCTTAGCAGCCGTAATGGTGGCGTTGCTCTATGACCGAGTCACTGGCGGGCACCGTGCAGGTGAACACAAGCGATTAGATGAAGGCTTTAGTCGGTGCGTATCCCCTCCCATGGTGCACCAGCAGAGCTCTTAGTTGTGACTGGTTTGGCACCTAGCGAATGTTTTTAAAAACATTCAAAGGGCGTCATATTCCGCTCTGCTTTAACTACTTATAAGTTCCTGCATGGTAGATCTGTCTGCACTGGTCGGTGTCCGCATGTTCCACACGACTTCTTGGTCACAGTGATGAGTTTTTTATTAATGTGTTCTTATGTTATTGTTCTGTTTGTTTTGCTCCGTCTCCAAGATCCACATGGAACAGGGCCATGCTATTCCAAGAACTCATTTACAGCCCGAGCTGTCGGCAGGGCTGGAACAAGAGGCCTAGGAATGTACAGACATCACCTCCAACGGTCCAACCAGGCGGATCGATACAGACTCAGAGCGAAGCATTCAAGTACGCATCCTCATCGGGAAACTTCTATTCAAGCAGGCTTCGTTTGTTTTGAAATCAAGGCGGGCAGTAAATGTATTGTGTCCAATGGATACATGTAATGGAAGACAACCGCTGTTAGCTTTGGAACTTTGGAACGATTTACCGCAGATATGGCTCGGAGAATCAGTAACTTCTTTTAAATCACTTCTTAAAACCCATTTTTATAGAACAGCTTTTAAGTGATGTTGTCTTTTTATGCAGAAATGTGGTTCCCCTAATTAATTTTGTCTGTTTTTATTTTATATTTATATTAAATTTATTTGTTTTTTAATTATTTTTTTACATTTTAAATTAAACATTTAAAAAAAGAAAATGTAATATTGGTTTCTTGCCATTCCACTTGTTTTGCTTTGACTCTCTGTCGAGCACTTTGTAAACATTGTTTTTAAAGGTGCTATATAAATAAAGTTATTACTATTATTATTAGCTTACTTCTGAATTAGTGTCTCGTTACCTTAACGCCAACCGATAGTCCAAAGTTAGTTTCAAAACAAAGACAATTTCAAGATGTTTAATTGTCCCAAGAATCTGTCATTCATAAACTCCCCACCAATGTTCCTCCGTATGATGCAGTCCAACAACTCTTCCTAACCTCTATTTCCTGTGAGGTATTGTGCGTGCCGCATGAGGAGTGTAGCTGTGCGTTAGTTCTGGGCGTCTCACTGGGCAGACGCTAATGGCTTTAGCAGGACCGGGAGCCATTCCGATGCGACGGGCACTCCGGGTGTGCTCCTGGCTCGGCCTGCAACAACAACACTTGAGACTTGCTCTGTTTTCTTTTTCAAAATAAAGTGTCTGTCTGGCTATTCGCTGTTTATGTGTGGTGATTTCTGACTTGGCATTCTGGGGGCTAATATTATTGCCAAGTAGAACAGCATCTGCTCTCCTCGTGTCATCATTATTTAAAGAGAGAATTGGCTTCAAGGTGTGTGTGTGTGTGTGTGTGTGTGTGTGTGTGTACTTCTCAGGCACACATCAACCTTCCCATCGTATCGTCTTGAATTGAAGCACCTCTATGACGCGGGGGATCACCAATAGACCGCCTTGATTACAGTTATGAACGTATACAACACACTCGTTGTCGTTGTCGATCAAGTGATTCTCTCTACTTATGGATGCATTTTCATCTCTCTATTGCACTTTACTAACTCTGCTTTCTCCCCGGAGTCTTTTTGACTTCCGATGGACCCTATGAGACGTCATAGATCCCATCTGCCTGATGGAGCATCGAGGTCTGGATCGTGGAATATGCCGACTACCAACTAAACCATGGCCCTGTTGAGGCTCCGCCCACTATTCATCCACTCTGTGGTCTTCATTGTGTTGTTCTTGTGTTTTAATGTGTGTCATGATTCCTTCTGGTCACATGACATCTATGACACCTGTCCATCCTGGAGAGGATCCTCCTCTGGTCTCTCCTCAAGGGGTCTTACCTTTTCCCCCTGAAGGGTTGTTTGGGAGTTGTTCCTGATCCGATGTGAGGTCAAAGGTCAGGGATGTCTATGTGTACAGATTGTAAAGCTCTCTGAGACACATTTATAATTTGTGAAAATGAGCTCTTTTCACAAATAAACTGAATTGAATTGGGATTAAATGTATTGTAGCAGATTACTGGTGGACTTTAGAGACACCAGTGTGCTTGCACTCCGATTGTGTAGAAGTATGTGCGCAAACATTACAGGCACCTTCCCTCCTTCCCCTAGAGCTCTACGATCTCCGGCCTGTACGACAGTTCAGTTGTGTTTTAAAAATAAAAGCACGAAGATGTCTTGGACGCGTGATCTCAGGGGGGTTGTTGGCGGTGACGAGACGGAGCAGCCCGTCCAAAAAAGCACTCCGGCCTCTCCATTAGCTCGGAGAGAAGAGTGGGCGGCCGTGAGGAGTTGCTATTCTGTTGTGCTCCATGAATCACAGAGGGACCATGTTTGTTCAGTTCCTCGGCCCAACCTACCCACTCCCACAATTAGTCTTCTGCCTGGAAATCCTCTCCCTCTGACGTGTGTGTGTGTGTGCGTGCGTATGTGTGTATGTGGCGTCGACTTCCTCTCCGAGTGGTCGGGAGAGCGTAAGGCGGAGAGAAGATGGGTTTGGCCCAGATGAAAGAGTGCTGTTGTCAGAGGCTCGGATCGTATTTTTAACTCTGTACATCTACGGCATGTAACGGCGCCATCGGATGGTCGCGCAGCACCTGTGTTAGGTCGGGACAAAATTTGATTTTGCAAGCCGGTTAGGTCACCGTGTCGGGGGACACGAGATCTCAATGTTGCGAAGGATGTGAATCTTAAAGCCAAGAGTTGGACTTTGTCCCGGTTTAAAGGGACAGTGTGTGTGTTTTGTAGCGAGGCAGTTATCCATCACCGGCATGGCAGTCGGCATGCCTAAGGGAGCGTGCCGAAGTGGACGGCGGCAGCAGCAACAATGTATTTCCGACACCGGCAAGAAAAGTATTTTCTTCGACACTCAAGACAAAACAATTCGCTTCTGGAAAAGTAGCCGGGAATAAAAACGACCGGCGACATGAGTGGAACTGCACATGTCCCGCTGGCGACACCAATAAACCGGATGCTCTTCATCCGCCCCACATGATCATGCAACTGAACATCCAACCTTAAAATCAAGCTCATTAATGCATTCATGAGAACAGACCTCTAAATCCACATGGTCACCTAGCTTTCCATATTGCTGGGATTAATGTGAATTTATAATCCGAGGGGGAAAATCCAACATGACGGTGATATGCCATATTCATCATTTCTAAAGGTTATATTTGTGGCGTGTAAACATAACACCCATTGTACACCTCACTCCCTATTTAATCTCACACCCGCCATAGATTTAGTCCACGTTTCCAAATGTATTTGTCCCGTCTCCAGGTCGTTGGTGCTAGTGATGTATCCCTCCGCCTCTGGGCTCTCGTCTTACCTCGTTGCCGAGCAGAGCGGAGACGCAGGCTTCGGAGGCGTCGCATATGGCCGTGAGGTCGTGACCCCCCTCCAGGGCGAGCACCAACCGGCCGCCTGCCAGAGCCATCAGCTGCCGAGTCAGGTAGCCGAAGCCTGGGCGTGGAGGAAATGACAGCAGAAGAAGAAGAGAGGGAGAAGAAGAAGAGTGAGACGGGTGGGGGGTGGGGGTGGGGGGTCAGTGCTGCTCAAGCTCTAACTTCCCTTTTGGATATTGATCAAAGAAAGAAAAACAGAGAAAAAGGGGGTTTGAGCGAGGATGACAAAAAGGGGGTGACTGCATCAGAGCGAGGAAGAGGGGGGGGGGGGGTTACTGAGGGCCAAAAAAGCCATAATACAAGCCAGGTTTAATTTTAATAAGTGTGGCTTTTGCGTCTAGGCTCGTCGGTCTTTGATCTTTTGCTCTCGGGATGAGGGCCGTTTTAATATATGCATTCAGCCATACTTTCTTCTCCTCTAAATTCTCCCCGTATCCCCCTCTTCCTGCAATCCTCTCTAACCACCCATATCACCCACTTAACAACCGAGACCCCGGGTCTTATTTGAGATCTGCGGGATGCTTTTAGAAAATCTCTCTGCTGGCACGCCAAGGTCTCGTTCGGAATACCAAAAATCTGAGGCCCAAAATAAACAAAGAGGCGTGTGTGTGTGTGCGTGTGTGTGTGTGTGTGTGTGTGTGTGTGTGCGCGCCTCTCCTTCTACATTGTAGAGACGGGGGATGTGAGACTGTGGCGGCCATGCGTTCACACGTGTACGTATCCTCTGAAAGTTCTTAAGATCATTTTTTATCTCCGGGTTAGACAAACAAAAAAATGATCAACAGGGCAACTGTGGGCAGCACTTACACTTGGCTGTCAGCTTGTATCCTCCCAGGGGTGGAGCATGTCCGTCGACCGCATCAAAGCCCGAAGATACCAGAACCACGTCTGGGGCGAACTCGTTGGCAATAGGCATGACCACCGTCCTAAGAAAAAAACACACAAAAAAACAAAATAATGTATTTACGGGGGCGGCTGTGCAAGAGAAGCCTCCTATCTCCATCCAATACTTGTGGCTTTACTGCATATAGAACATTTTGTTTGAAAACCAGTGCACGTACACTACCGTTCAAAAGTTTGGAGTCACTTGGAAAAAAGAAAAAAAAAAACACTATTTTTTCCAATGAAAATGACACTAAATTAATCAGAAATACACTTTATACATAGTTAATGTGGTAAATGACTATTCTCTGTTTTTATTGAAGTCTCTACAGAGGTGTATAGAGGCCCATCTCCATGTTCTAGTGGTACATTGTGTTATCGCCTTAGAAGACGAGCAGAGGGTTACAACCCCCTTGAAACCCTTTTTTAAATTTTTGTACAACTTTTTATTTAGCATTTTCCCCAAACAGATTATTCCTTGACATTGAAACCCTTTTTATGTGAGCCCAGCTGAAAACAGTTATGCTGGTGAGAGAAGCTCTAAAACTGGCCTTCCTTTGAGTGACAAGTTTGAAGATCAACATTAACATTTACAATGAAAATCATTATTTCTAACCTTGTCAATTTCTTGACTATATTTTGTATTAATCTTGTATTCATTTAATAAATAAAAGTGTGAGTTTTCATGGAAAACACATTTTCTCGGTTTCTTTTGAATAGTAGTGTATGCATTTGGGTATTTTCTCTTTCGCTGGCCGCCCTCTAACAGGAAGGCCAGAAAGCAGAGATTCACTATTTAGTAGGCCAGAGAAATATCTAGCTTGCCCCAGTAGGATGTCCGACACAGCACGTCTAAAGAAATGAGTCACATCTCTCTGCAGCAGAGCCGATCAAAAAGTAACGCTGCATTTCATCGACGTGGATCCGTGCAGCTGCAACAGTAACATCTATTTAATGGTCTGAATGACATACTGAATGAGAGCTACAACCAAGTGTGAAAGTAAACAGAGAGATTCAAGAGGTACACGCACTGAGGGCCCCCTATTTCAACCATATTTCACATAAAGCTACGCATCCCATAAAACATATTTTACGACATTCCTCTCTTCGGACAAATAATCAGGAAATGGTGATGTCAGAAGAACGATCGCGGCAGGCAAGCTGTGGCTAGAGGAGGACTACTGTAATTTAGGAGGACCGTTCACATGATGTACGTGGCGCCTTTAGTGCGTTTACTGTCTTTGTGATGATGATCTGTGTGTGCTGCAGCCAGCAGAGATGCTACATGTCTCTGGTGTTGTATCTTTAATTTTTTTTTTATGGTTTTCGAAGCAAACAACCACCTAATGAGTTTGCATGTACAGTATTGAGCGAGGAAATTATGGCTGACACTTCGTGAAGTGGAAAGAAGTTTGGACATTTGGAGGCAGCAATGCACTCGAACATCCTTAACCCTCCTGTTACCTTTGGGGTCAATTGGACCTCATTCAATGTTTAACGTTTCTAAAAAATGTATTGACATGTTTTTTGCTTCATATTTCATGACTGTTCCTAATTTATTGGAGACAACTGGAAAAACCTAACATTCACATGATGATATGTTTTCAACCGTCCTGAACACAACTTGTACCCATCGGTGTTCTTTGGGGTCAATTTGACCCCAGGCTGTTTTTCACTGTAAAATATATAAGGAAATCAACTTTTTTATTTATTTAAAGGACTGTTTAGGTAGTCAACAAACAAACAAAGTACCTCATACTCAACTTGGGAAACAATATTAATTCTAATCATTTTCAGGAGTTTTTAATTGCTGGGGTCAAATTGACCTCAAGGGTAAAAGATGTTAGTAAATTTGAAGCTAACAGGAGGGATAAAGTAAAACGGGTAAACAGAAGGGCAGATGTAATTGCATGTGTGCGTAGAATGTTTGTGTTTTAATTATCCGGGGTAACTCTAACGCTGAATGGGTGTGGTCAAAGAGGACTGTTTGAGAACAACCTTCCTCTTGCACAGCTGGTAGGAAGCGAGGCGTCATGCACATAAATCCAATCAACAGTGTAATGATTCACTGAAAGTTGTGGCCGGAAAATCTAGTTGGTTTGCGTGGTGACCCCATCCGAAAGAAATGTGGGTTTTTTTTTCACAGAGGGAATATATTAGATCATATATACTCATTTTAATTCATCAGTTTCATTCTATTTTGAAGAAAGGTATCCAATTTACAATTTGGTTATATGCAAATGACATTAATAAATGTCAAAATATTGTCAGTTAAACAGCTCTAAACAGCGGTTGTTTTTGGAGCGAATTATGATATTTCTTTACACTGGTTTTCGTCATTACTACTTTCACATATTTGACTAAACAGGCAACTCATTGGCTGACCGTAGTTTAGGCTATTCAACTATTTACTAGGGTAAATCCCTGTAGTCCGCCCTCTGGCTGCACACATCTATTTGATTCTCTTATTATATATCGCAACTCTTGCAATTTTGCCGGTAAGGACAGTCGTGACGCAACACATTCCCAGGTGAGTATTTAAAATGTTCCCGTTGTTTATTTGTTATGCCTCCCGCTTGTGTAAAGGGTCATAAATAGTTATATACTCCCCAGATGGCAAAACAAGTGGTTCTCTTAGATTTGCTCGGAGTGCACAGGATTCTTCTGGCGCTCTGGTCTCTTCAGGCGAGCAGTGTTTTGGTGAGGTCTACGGGTGACGGAGTACCACAGGGCTCCGTCCTAGCTCCTCTGTACTTTGCTGACCTCAGGAACACAGCGCTGGTCTGCTGGTTGTGGGGGAGCAGCGCGCCTTGAACCCCCGAGGCCACCGTTTTTTCCGGCTCCTATTCACCACCAAATGATTACCCCGAAGCTGCTCACACCACACCAGCCCACCACAACACAACACAACCGTACGTACACACAGCTGGCCGAGGGAGAGACGAGAGGTGGCGTCCGAAGCTTATTGGTAGTCGCGGACGGAAAGGACACGCTGAGTGCGTGCGTCATTGTGAGTTTGCGTCCATCTGGCAATATCTCAGAGGAAAACGTCACGTAGAGAAGCACAGAAGGAATAGGATCGAGTAAAAAGTTAGAGGGAGTGAATTACAGATATAGAGAGCAAGAGAATTAAAGAGGATAACAGGGTTCTTACACATTTTGACAAATGGATTTCCATGACTTTTCCTGGACTTCTCAAGGACTTTTCACCAAATTTCTATGACCAAACTGAAGTCTCGGTATAAACATAACATTTTTTGAGAAATTGGCGTATTGATTGCGTACGCCGGTTTATATTTTGAGCGTCTTTCTTTAAAAATCACATTCATTATTTCAAACTCGGCCTAAATGAACACGTGATTATAACAACATTTCCATGACTTTTCCAAAACTTTTATGATTTAAGTTTTTTCCATGGCTTTTCCAGGCTTGGGAATGACCATTTTAAAATGCCATTTTCCAGGTTTTCCATGACCGTACGAACCCTGGGATAAGGCCTCAACCTGTCGGGGAGGAGTGAGGACATGAGAAAACAGAGAATACAAATTGTTCTGTTAGCATTACAGCAGGTGCAGATGGATCTAAAAGGTGTAACGCACATCTGTTGTTCCAGTTGACAGTTGTGTGAAATAAGCGCCTACGCCGCTCAGGGAAGTAACTATTCTTCAGCCCCGGGTTTTGCATCGCACACGTTGCATGTGCGTCCGTCCGCCTCCTTACCGACTCGCATACGCACACAGAGCGCGGGCCCATTAAGATTTGGGCCGTAAAAGCCTCCACATTAAAAAGGAGGCGGCCACAGGCGCGCATGCCGACACGCGGCGCGGCGGGAAACCTTGACCACCAAGGACACCCGAAGCGCCGAGGGCTCCCCCCGCCGCCTTGAAGCTCCTCCGACCTTCAACGCAGACGAGAGCCCGTTTTGGTCACGATGGAAACCGTTTTTGTCATAAGTTCCACCCGCCACCGCTCTGGAATGATATCCTGACATGTAAGGGAATAAAAAAAAAACCCACAGGAATCAATTAGCAGACTGGAATAAAGGGAAACCAGTGGTTTTAGGCGAGACTAATTATGTGTGAATCAGAGGCCGTGTATGTGGAGATGAAAAAGCCTCTTTGGTTAATTAAGGGAGTGGAGAGTTAACGAGCGAGCTGTGAGCCGCGTGGGCATCCTGAGCGAACAGGTTGCGATCTAAACCGCTGCCGGCTCTCCCACATCCAGATCTGACCGCGAGAGGAATTTCTTGGGGAGGTAAACTTTTGTTTAGTTTGTTTCGTTTTTGGCATTCGTCATGCACCGTGATTGCAAATGCAACAGGTTAATACAGCGGGAGGTTTTTAAGGCATCGTCATATACTGTACATGCTTTGAGCCAAGGAGAACTTCCTCTCCAGAGACGACTCTTTGTGTAATTCCTCCAGGACCTAATTTATCCTTTTTCCACATTTTGATTATGCCTTCTGGTCCAAAGTCTTCCAGGATTCTAACATTGAGGGCAACGGGCTGAAGTGTGGTACTGGTGGCGGACCGCAAGCTGTGGACTAGACTTCTAAACAAACTTCAGCATCGAGTATCAATTCAAGTTTGTTTAGTTAATGTATAATATAATAAACTAATCGTCTGATGTTCTAAAACACAATTCTATTTCTGCCAAACGCATATAGCATCGCTCCAATAAAAAGAGTGTAAACACATCTGTGGTGAATTTTATGTGACAGGATGTTTTTAATTCCAACACATAATATATACCAAAAGATAATTACCTTCGCATTGAAAATACGGAAGGTAATGTTTTGATCGCCGTGTATTTGTATGTGTGTTATTTGCATAAGTAATAAAGTATTAAACCGAATTGCATGTAATTTGGTGGGATGATTGGTTATTATCCGGGGACCATTTGATTAGATTTTGGGATTGATCGGGTCAAAGGTCAAGGTCATGACAAGGTCAAAATCTCCTTTTTACCATAGCGTGGTCAATTTTTATCCAATTGGCAACTAATGACAAACTGTTCATAATGCAATGTCCAAACTTGTGATATGCGAAGGTATGCGCTCTACCGAGTGCCCCTTCTAGTTAAATATTAGCAGATAATTCCCAGGGATTTTATCAGTTATTATTGGATAGGTTCAACCTCACCCCTGCAGGAGAGGGCCAGGTGAACACAATATGGACTCTGTCCTTTGGAGGGAGCACCGTTCATCACACCAGTAAACTAAGGGTTAAACTGCAGAGTTTCAAGGCGTTCCTCCTCCGTTCATAAAAAAAGAAAAAGAAAAGAAAGCAGAGGAGAGCGGGAGGGGGAGAATAAGAGAGCGAAAAACTCACACACGCACACTTACACTTCAAAGCCCTGTCATCTGGTGCTGCGGAAAGCTGGTTTGAATTAAGTTTAATTCTCCTCCTCTCTCGTCTTTCTCAAGTTCATGGTAGAAGAGGGGGGAGGAGGAGTGGGGGAGAGAGAGAAAGAGAGAGAGAGAGAGAGAGAGATGGTGCTTCTGGTTTTCATTAGGGCCAATTTTCTTATCTTTTTTTCTCTGTGCTTTTTCTGGAGACTCGCAATTGATCCCCGGCAAATGCAACGTGGCACAGGCCATCGGAGGAATGGGAAGGTGCCGGCTGCAAGGCACGCATCCGAGAGGGAGGGAGGGGAGCACCACAACACACAGATAAACGCTAGAGATTGAGTAGAGAGAGAGAGAGAGAGAGAGAGAGGGGCTGTGTGTATCAGATGTCCGTGCGTGCATGTGGTTGTAAATGCGTACGCACGTCTGTGTTTCGGTGTTTACTCGTGCATCTTCGTGGAAGTTTAATTAAACGGGGCCTTTCTGCATGTGTGAGCGTGTGTGCAGCTTGCAGCACACGACCGTCCCGTATCTGTGACCGCGTTCCTTTGTGCGCGTGGCAGATCTACGAGCTGCGAGCCTGCCGCTGTCCTGCGGGGCCGATGAATCGCCCGAAGCGGCGACGGCCCCCGGGGGAGTCATAGCGCCGGGGGCCCTGAAGGGACAACACACCCACAACACATGTTCCCTTTCACTTTGGATCTTTTCCATAATTTTTCATTTAAAATGACCTCCATTTACATAAACGGGGAAAACATAACCGCAGTGCAAGTGTGTCGACGTGTATATGTGGATGCACGCGGCACCCTGACAAATACGCATTAAACGTTACTACTGTTCTACGCTGTAAGTGGTTACAGACTCGTGTGTGGAGGGCGGGCCGGTGGAACCGAAGCACAGCGCAAGTTACAGGTCAACTTATATATTCACTGAATGACTCAAATAAGCACAATGTACAGTGTTTATACCACGAGGAGTACGACAGCCTGGGAAAACAGTAAAGGGGACATATTATGAAAATTCTACTTTTTTAGTGCTTCTATACATTAATTTGGGTATCTGGCATGTCTCCCAACAGAAAAACTCTGGAAAAAAAACAACTCAGTGGCTTGTTGTGGTTCCTCTATGTCAGAAACGATATGCTTGAGTGCGTCGATTGGGATCACCACCAACGTCTAGGTAGATTTTGGCATTGGAACCCCCCCCCCACCACCACTCGACCCACCCAGTTTAAAGACGGTTCGGTGACCCGGCGCCATAAGTTAGGGTGACCAGATGTAATCTTTTCCCCGGACATCCCCGGGATTTTGCTTCGTCGGATATTTGTGTTTCTCTGGGTTTTCACAAACTAGTATTTACCCCTTACACGTTTTGGAAATGGTATCTCCCAAGCTCTGGCGCGAGCTCTGACTGTAGAGAGAACAGTCATTGGTCAACCGATCTCAGGGTTGCCTGATACATGATAATTATCCTCCAAATAATACGACCATGTTGAGCCTTTGGTACGATACTTCACCATCTCCAATCTGGCAACATGGAGCACCTCGCCCACTCAGAACAGGTCAATCTGTGGGGAGGTGTTTCTGACAGGGTAAAAAGGCTGTTTGAAATGATTCTTGTGGTATTTTGACCAAAATATGTTACAAACATTACATTAAGACCCCAAGGAACCATATCAACTTGTGGAAAGATGGGCATAATAATGTCTCCTTAATACATGTCAAACGTTTATGTGTAAACTGTATTTTCTGCCGTGTGTTTTCGTGCTGGAGTAGACATCAAGCCTCCTTCAAATGTAAAAGGAACATCTTCACTTTTATTCCTACACATGTATGTGTGTATATTGCTGTGTGAGTCAATATAGATGGGGAGAATAGTCTCCTGTGAAGCACTCTGCCCCGGCTTCCCTGGCTTCAGCGATGGATGATAAATAATACCGGGAGAATGATATACGTTCATTCGGGGGGGTTGTCATCGGTGCATTCGGCACACATGGGTAGAATGAGGAGGATGAAGGGAGGAGAGACGATAAAAAGTGTGGAGCGGGAGAGTGAGCGCACACACAGCGGTCTGGGCCGCGTTAACGGGGCCGAGGTGTGCTTCCGGGGGGGATTGCGTGCCGAAAGCCGAGGAGACGGCGGCCTGTTGGTCCGACGCGTTTGGCCCGGGGCCAGATGGACACGCGGTCGCAAACACAGCCTCATCTTCAAAGAGTCTGTGGTCAAGGTGTGTGTGTGTGTGTGTGTGTGTCTAAGGTTATAAATAGCTCAAGAAGGTGGACTTAATAGAAGTCAGTCCAGGCATTCGGAGGAGATCCCTACTCACTTGGCAGCCCTCAATAGATCATTTGTTTACGGTACAAAAGGCTAAAAAAGGGATTAAAAGAAGATGTGTTTCTGTTGAGGGAGTCCAATTATGGAATAACGTTGAGATTGATGCAAGAATGGTGAACTGCTTTTTGGTTTTCAAGGGAATTATTTATTATTTATAAAACAATTCTTGAGAGTTATAAATGTGATTAAAAAAATTATTTATATGGAAGATGTATGTCTGTATGTATGTGTGTGTATGTGTGTGTGTGTTCATATGTATGTGTATTTATGTGTGTGTATGTATGTATATATATATATATATATGTGTATGTATGTGTGTGTGTATGTATGTATATATATATATATGTGTATGTATGTGTATATATATATATATATATATACATATATATATATATATATATATATATATATATAGCTGTTTTCTTCTTTTTTTCTTCTTCTTTATTTTATATTAATTTTCTGATTTATTTGATTTTAATTTGGGATAGGAATTTATAAGCCTTTCTTGCTTCTACCTATACCTTTTTAGTCTCTCTCTTTTGTATATTATATGGAATAATATTTTATTGTATTTGATTTGATTGACTGAATAAAAACAAACAAACAAACAATGTGTCACACTACTGGCTGCAGAGCCTCCCGAGTCACCTCCAGGGCAGACGGCCCACAGAATCAGCCCCTCTGGCGCATCGTGTCCCTACAAAGCGGCGCCTGACATCAGTGTCTCACCTAAACGCGGCCAGGTACTCGGCGTCGCTCATGGGGGGCTCCAGTCCTCCGGTAAAGGCCATGTTCACGTTGAAGCCCTCGCCCGCTCCACTGCCCACCTACACGCCCACGCACACAGAAAACACCGCAGGGTTACGTTGTGCCACGGAGCTGGCGGCAAAGAGACGGACCGCTGTCCCCCCCCCCCCCACCTCGTCAGGCGCTCCGCTGCCGGGGAAGAAGTTCCCGTCGTCGTAGCGATGCAGCGACAGGTAGAGGATGCTGGGGTCCGCGTAGAAGGCCTGCTGGGTGCCGTTGCCATGGTGAACATCCTGGAAATATCGAGGGGGCGGGGAGACGGGTTAGGGCGAAATATGGAAATTGGGAAGATGCGTCATTATTAAAAACTAGAAACACAACAGAGGCGGCCACCATCTGCTGCGATGTCCAATAGGGATGGTCGGAAAGGATCCAATAAAACCCCTCGACTTCAAAAAGATATTTACTTTCGCCGGCAGGACGGCATCGACCGAACGACCTCGTCGCCTGCAGCCCGAGAATGCTTTTAATGTGCCGATCCTAAAAATGTCGCCGTTGGCTGCAGTGACTTTGAGTTTGCTCGCAGCACTAAAGGTCGCCCCGTGACAGACGCACAGGAAATTAAAAAGGCCCCTCAAAGGCTTTCGGTAATGGCCTTGACCAGCGAGGCACGCCGCCGAGGTTTCAGCCCACCTCCTCGGAGGAAATGCTTCGGCTCTTTTATTTTATTTCATTTTTTAAAGGGACAGCGTCTGACCCGAAATGTATAATAACAGGGTTCTTACACATTTTGATTGATGGATTTCCAGGACTTTTCCATGGCTTGAAACCAAATTTCCATGAACAAACTGAAATCTCGGTATAAACATGAAAAATCGAGAAAATGTAATGTATTGAGAGCGTACGCCATCTTATATTTTGAGCGTCTTTCTTTAAAAATCATATTAATTATTTCAAACTCGGCGTAAATGAAGATGTGATTATAACACATTTCCATGAGTTTTCCAAAACTTTTATGATTTAAGTTGTTTTTTCCATGACTTCTCCAGGCCTGGAAGTGACCATTTTAAAATCCCATGACTTTTCCAGGTTTTCCATGACCGTAAGAACCCTGTAATAACGTATATTAAGCGCAACACGTTTGTGGCCATTTGTGGCTGTAGATTCGCAATTCAGTTGTTGTTTCAAACCGTTTCAATGTGGTTCATGTCAACAACTAGTGGTGTCCATTTCCTCAGTGGATGTTATTCAACTCACCCAGTCCACGATGAGGACTTTGCTGACGTTGAGCCTCTGCTGCAGCAGCTTGGCTGCTATGGCGACCGAGTTGAAGTAACAGAATCCCCTGAAAGTGGACGGCGCCATTAACCTTCTGACATTATAATATATGAACAACTGTGACGAACTGTATTTCACTTTGAGAACAACACAGCGCACACGTAGAAGCTGCGATGAGACGGGATGAACAGAGCTCCTCGAGAGAAGTGAGGCAGGAGAGAGGAAATAAATTAAATAAACTGGCGCTAAAAATGCTGTGAAACGAGCTGTAGCTGATGTTTCTCTCAGTCGTATTAACTTACATCGGCGTGCTCTCCTCAGCGTGGTGTCCAGGTGGTCGAACTACAGCAAAACCATTCTGTTTGGGAGAGAGAGAGAGAGAGAGAGAGAGAGAGTGAGAGAGAGAATTCATATACCAAAGACGTCTAATCACGACCCACAGAAGTAGATTTTGTCTGACCCTAAACCCGCTCACTCTAATCTAACGACAAGTTTACTTTCTCTTTTGAGAAGTCAGAAAATGACATCACAAATACATACAAAGTTTTCTATGACGGAGGTGTGTGCTCCTGTGTAAGCTGGGTTGTGTTAGCTTGAGTCTTAGTTTGGGTTTTATTTCATGCAGTGATTTTTGTGATTTTTTTAATATTGTCTGTCACTGTTTTTATGTTATATTGTCTGAAACTTTGTGTGACGTGCTACTGCTGCCGTCTTGGCCAGGACACTCTTGTAAAGGAGATTGAGGCATTTCCTGGTTAAATAAATTTAAAATAAATAGATACACTCTCTACATAGTTAATGTGGTAAATGACTATTCTCTGTTTTTTATGAAGTCTCTACAGAGGTGTGTAGAGGCCCATCTTCATGTTCTAGTGGTACATTGTGGTATTGCCTTAGAAGACTAGCAGAGGGGTAGAACTCCTTTAATAACTTTTTATTTTGCATTTTTCTCAAACAGATCATTCCTTGACTTTGAAACCCTTTTTATGTGAGCGCAGCTGAAAACAGTTATGCTGGTGAGAGAAGCTCTAAAACTGGCCTTCCTTTGAGCGTCAAGTTTGAAGAACTACATTAATATTTACAATGAAAATCATTATTTCTAACCTTGTCAATGTCTTGACTATATTTTGTATTAATCTTGTATTCATTTAATAAATAAAAGTGTGAGTTTTCATGGAAAACACAACATTTTCTCTGTGACCCCAAACTTTTGAACGGTAGTGTACGTGAAAGCTTCATTTATTTAGTCTTACGACCTCCCGTCCACAAAGCGTGTCCAGCAAAACCCAAACTAACCCTTTAAATAAATGTTGTTTTAAATGCTCTCGATGTTCATGATTTAAACCCTTTTCTCACAGGCAGTCGTAAGGAAGTGGGACGGATGCTTCCGTCGGGTCGGAGGAGGGAAGCTCTGCGGAGGCGGGGACCTGCGGGACTCTAAGCAACTGTTTTTGGGGGGCTGCCGCCGCTACGTGGGGACGCTAGATAGATGTTGGGGCTGATGGGGAGCGAGGCGAGCCCGACTAATGATGTGGAGTCAGCTGCTGTGGATTAGCAGCCAGCCGGTGTTTACTGTGGAGACGACCGCCTCGGCCGCTTTGGAGGACACTCGCTCGAACGTGTCTGTGGTCGTGTGAGGGAAGAGAGGACGCTGGGGTGCGTCTCTATGAAGAAGAAATTATAATGAGGGATTAAAATAGACATGGGTGGAGGAATAGAGAGAGAGAGGGCGGTGTAGAGTTAGTCTGTGGAGTTTGGCTTATGGAGGATCTTCAGAAGGCCCTCTGTGTGTGTGTGTGTGTGTGTGTGTGTGTGTGTGTGTGTCAGGTTAAGCCGAGGGCAAGTCAATACACGTGAACTTTAACCCGATATTATTCCAACACATTCTCACTCGCAGCACGTCTAACGCCGGAGCTCGGCGCCGCGGCTCCGGCTTCCCTGACGACCACGTTATGGAAACGGTGTCTTTTCAAAAAGGAACGTCTGTCT
This sequence comes from Liparis tanakae, assembly GCA_036178185.1. NCBI lineage: Eukaryota > Metazoa > Chordata > Actinopteri > Perciformes > Liparidae > Liparis > Liparis tanakae. Next base: position 11,638,457 of record CM070107.1, read on the forward strand.
TCACGGGGTTAGGGCTAGGCAAGAAAAGAAAACATTTAGCGAGACTCAGGAAAAGAGCGTGGTGAAAAAAACGAGTCTGGAGCGGGACCGTTTGGGTTTAATCTGGCGTTCTTTCGATATTACCAATCACACACAGTTGTAAACATCGTGGCCCCTTATTTATTCGCAGTAACCATGCGCAGGAGTAGAACAAAGTACTTAACGCGAGCACATACAGTAAAAAAACACGGCACGCTCCTGTCTCTCAGAGGAACGTCATTAGCCCGTGGCGCGCCGGTGCTAAGCTAACGCTAAGTGCGGCGGCTGCCCCGCAGGTGGCTGTGGCGCAGCGCCAATAAAACCGGCCCGTTAGTGGGGGACGGCTGGCATCTGCACAGCGGCCGAGAGCCGGGCCCCCCTGCTGGGTTCAAACAGGGAGCGGCCATCGCCACAGACACAGGAAGGCTGGCTGGTGGGCCGCGCTCGGCGGGGGCGGGGATGTCTGTCTGGGAGGTGCTAACGAGACTTTGGGGTGTGTGTGTGTGTGTGTGTGTGGGAGGGGTTCTGGCATGAGGTGTTCTTGAGGTGTTTGTGAATGGCTAGCCCAGTGCTAGGTGGCTGTCGTCATAGAGTTGGCCGCCAGAGAGCGGCCCTTCTTAGCGCTAGCTGTGGATTCATCGGCTCCATCTTATTGTGGCGGTTTCTTAAATCCCTTTAGCCACCGAAAAAAAAAATCATGCGCAGCAAACAACCGGGACCATTATATCATATTACATTACATTACATTACATGAGTAAAAAAATAAATAATAATATATATTATATATATATTATATAAAATATATATATAAATAAAATAATAATAATAATAAAATAAAAGAATAAAGGAATATCATATCATATATATGTATAAGTAATACCATAAGTAATACCATTAATAAAGGAATAAAATAATTAAAAACTTTAAAATATATATATAACAATATATTATATATATATATATATATATAAATAAAATAATAATAATAATAATAATAATAATAATAATAATAATAATAATAATAATAATAATGAAATAAAAGAATAAAGGAATATCATATCATATATATGTATAAGTAATACCATAAGTAAGAGCCATTTAAGTGCCACTGAAGTGCTAATTTTAATCCAGATATAGTCTAAAGATGTGTTTTTAGTTTCCGGTGGAAGACTTTTTGAGTGATTAGTTTGAAGTCCAGGAGTCAGGAGGACCGAGTGCCCGAACTGACCTTCAGTTCTCCCGAGGCTACTTTGAAGACCAGCTCCACCACCGAGCCGACGGCCAGGCGCGCCGCACTGGACGAGTGGACCTCGTTCCAGATGGTGTCGTTGTCCACCTGCAGACACACAGGCGGTTATTGATGTCACATTTGTAAAGTTGGCACAAAAAGAACATGCAACTTCTCGCTGTTTTTTCTTTCATTTGGGGACTTCACAGGCTGCGGTCGACGGTACTTCAGCGTGATGGCGGCCGTTAAACTGTGAGGACGTTCAGATTATGTCATTTCACATCAAAATCAGGCTTTGATCGGGGAGGTTTAGGGACAGCTGGAAGGTTTTCACGGACATGGACCGAAACCAAACGGAGACCCTGTGAAGCAGCGACACGCATTCAAGAGCTTCATCGTACGCTCCGAACAGTTATTACAGTTACTATTGTGTTTTAAGACATTTATCTATACATCAGAGCTAAAAACACAAAGTACGCATTACTCATTCTGGCATTTATCGTCATGTCATACGAGAACATTTTCCAATTAATTGACGAATCAATTGGGAAGTAAAATCAAATAAATAAAACTCAGAACTCCGGATATGAATTCCTGGATTAAACATTTTAAATGCGATGGAACATTTGAAGTTCGGGTTCAAATAAACTGGCAATGAAGGCAAGCCAAGAAAATCTGAGCCGGCAATTATTTTCACATTTTATGAATATTTCTGTGTTTGCGTAAAGGTCAGACATAGGGACACACACACACACACACACACACACACACACACACACACACACACACACACACACACACACACACACACACACACACACACACACACACTCAAACACAATGACACACACAGACATACGCGCACTCATACACAATGACACACACACACAGACACACACACCCCTATAGGATTGATTGTAAGCGGGCCGGTGCACAGGGTAATGTACACACCCTCCCATCAGGCATGGCAGGCAGATGGAGCGTGTGATAAACACCGAGGGAAGAAGCTGGCAGACCAGGAGGAGGAGAGGAAGGTCTGCGTGTCGACGTGTTTCAACCTCACACACGTGCGGAGCGGCCGATGCCAGAGCCCCGGACGAGGCTTTTCCGGTGTAAATCCGGGGCTCGTCCTACTTTGTCCACGTAAACTTTCAGTAAAATGGGTAAGGTCACCTCTACCGATTTTACTGGTCAACCGGTTAGCGCTGTGAACTGTTTTCGGGGCATCCGGCTCACTTTGCTCTCGTCTTCAGTGACGGGAACCCCGTAATAACATCCACACGGGGAGGAAAAAAAAGGCTCTTTTTTTTAAGCCGCGCCAAGAAAGACCAGAGAATAAAACTGCGGTGCGTTTGCCATCGATGAAGAAAAAATAAGGAAAGGGGAAGAGACAGTCGGCGGTCGAGTGAGAGGACGGGAGGCTGAATGTTATATACACGTCAGGTGAATGAGCACAAACAGATGCTGCTCCGGAGCAGCCTGTGGAGACTGGGTGGTTTAGTATTTGCCGTGTTGATGTTTGTTTTTCGCCTCGAGCCGGGAGAGCAAGTGAGACGGGGAAAAGTGAAAGGGAAGGTGGGCGTTTGTGTGAATGTGTTAGTGTGTGTGTGTGCGTCGGAGGTAGAAAAGAGCGGGAGTGTGCTGCTATGACTGAATGATAGTTCCCCAAAGGCTGACAGCCTAATTTCAGCCCCCTTCCTCTGTAAATGTGTGTGCGTGTGTATGTATGTGTGTGTGTGTGTGTGTGTGTGTGTGTGTGTGTGTGTGTGTCTTGTATGTGTGTGCACGACAGGAAGACAATAATTTAGCCCCATTTGCCATTGTAAAGAGCAAAGTAGCACAGGGCCGGGCTCTTCTTGTTCCCACCACTGCGGCAGTAAACCCCGAGGGACGAAATAATGAGGGGGCAAAGAGAGAGAGAGAGAGAGAGAGAGAGAGAGAGAGAGAGAGAGAGAGAGATATGGACATGCAGAATTATTACAACAACAAAAAAGGCAAATGTAGCTGTGGGTGGATCGGCCTCTACTTCCTCAACATGGGGCAGAAGTCAAAAGCAACGTACACACATACTTCCACACACACATACACCCAAACACACAAACACATGTACACACATACTTCCATACACACATACACACAAACATACATACACATGTAATTCCATACACACATACTTCCATCCACACATCCACACTTACTTCCATACACACATACACACATACACACATACATACACACACATACATACTTCCATAGGTGCGTGACTACTTGGACATATCCATATAGATCTAACTCTGAGCAGCCATCTAAATCATTGCCTACGCACACAAACACACTGCTACACACACAAACAAAAGCATACGCCCCCCTGAACCATACTAAGACACACACACACACACACACACACACACACATCTGGTAATAATTACAAACACTGCGGAAAAGGCAAGCAACAGCTATTGTTGCCTCTGGTCCTTGAGGGGCGTTTGCGTGTGTATTTGTATGTGTGTGTGTGTGTGTGTGTGTGTGTGTGTGTGGTTTGTGTGTGGTTTGTGTGTGTGGCGGAAAAAGAACAAATGGGACCATTATTTAGGCAGGGGGCAGAGCGAGTGGGCGAAGGGGAACAGTTATTGCTTTGCTGTTTGATGATGCTGAGCTTGTTTGTGTCCTAACAGACTCGGACGCGGCGCCGCAGGTCGGGTATCGATGACATTACTACGGCGGCGTAAAAACACGGAACAGTCTATTGCAACCATTTTCCACTGAATAGGCGTGACTAACACTCGACATTTCTAAGTTACAGCAGGCCCACAAATTAGCAATACTTCATTACAGAGTGGATACTTGAGGGATGACTCAAGCGATTACAGAGATGTGACGACTTACCCCGATGCCTCCGCACGGTAACCTCACGAACATGGGGCTCACCGAACCTGAGAGAGAGACACACGCTTGGAATTAGAAACCGGAGAAAGGACAGAGTGACACGTTGAAGAGGATTGGGCAAGGTGAGGGTGGGGGTGGGGGGTGGGGGGGTATCTCATTGCCCTGATCATTGCCCCATTTCCCTGTCATTATGTGAGGCCAGAAGGAGATCCGTTCTGCCGCAGGAAATGGAAACGAGTGAACTTTTGACTCCGTTAAGTCAGAAAATAAACAAACAAAAAAACTAGCTGTTCTAGAATCTAGAATTTCCTCGAAATGACAAAATTACTTTATTTAATTTCTTGGCATTCGAACGGGGTCCGAGTCCGAGTCAGCCACCTGCTAATTTTGTAAACGCATCCACGCACTCAAGCCGACCCAGATATTTCCTATTTCCTATCGCTGACTCGTTGCTCCCTTCATTTGCGTGTGTGTGTGCCAACCTGAACCTTACGCGGGATTATCTGCTATTTCTCCTGTGTAAGCATTAATAATGAGAGGAATTTATGTCTCCACTGGAAAGAAAGAAAGCTAGGATGCCCCCCCCCCACCACACACACCCCCTTGGCTACACTTGCACTAAGGCCAGACATAAGTGACAAAGCAGCCTGTGCGACTTCCAGTCCAGTTAACGAGCCTCGGCGGTTCCTCACCTTATCGTAACACCTCCAGGACTTTATGAGATCGGCCCTTTTGTTATGACGCGACTTGAGCATTACAGCAGACGCTGCAGACCCATGACATTTAAGAGAAGGACCTGGTCTGAGAGCGTCTGCTTAGACGTGTGTCAGGTGGAAACTCGGGGAGCGTGTTCGTGCCTCCGAGTGCGTGTCTGAGATGCGTCCTCGAGTGTCTTACAGTCCAGTTTCTGCCGCAGCGGGTTGGTCCCGTAGAGCAGGACGTGGGCTTCGGAGTGGACCGTCTGCAGCTCCTCCAGCGAGGCCTTCCTGCCGCGGATACACTGGTGACGGAGCAGGCCGGAGGAAAACACGCAAAGAGACGAGACGAAACGAAGAGAGAAGCATTCGGGATTTGGTTTTGAGCGACAAGCAAAGCTTCCGCCGTCCCCAGAGAAGACGGCAGAGATGGAGTTACAGTGTTTGAAGTTCACGTCCCACGCTCGTGAAGAGGCACGGCATGTAAGGAGATGGTGTCCGCATGTGTAAGTGGTTCATTTTAAAGCTCAAGCTGTTTAGTTTCTATTGGTGAAGACACGTTTCAGGAGAAAATAGCTAAAGACCACCCCCTACTGGCCATTAAAGCTAGCTGCACTTTAGAGTTTAATACTGGCAAGTTTTATACTTTTATCCTCTAAAGCACAGGTGTTAAACACCACGGCATCATTTTGTGTGGCCACTGACAAGAAGGCACGTGGTCACCTTTTCGTAAAGAAATTGAAGAAAAAATTCCCGTGCTTTTATTTTGAAGGTTTCGAATTAAATGAATGTATGTTGTAATATTGGAGACATTTTCTTACGTACAAAAGTTCAACACTCAAATAAACAATAATCAAATGCAAAGAGAGTTATTTAACAACATGGTCGAGGAGTTTATAAAGTGTTTCCGGCCCTTTAAGAGGGCAGCCGTGATGCTGATGTGGCCCACCTTGAACATGAGTTGTACACCCCTGCTCTAAAGCCTTTTTCTTTTTTAATCACAAGAGGAAGAGAGGAAAATATCTTTTTAAACAGACATTTTCATGCAGTGGAAGCAGACACACATGTTTAAGGCAAATGTGGCAAATAAAACCCCAGAAATAAGAACTCAGTAAATCCGATAATGTGAAGGACAACATATATTTTGTTATACTCGACTCAATGCGACTGCAGAACAGGACAATTCAATTTTTTTGTTTTCGAAAAAATATTGAACCCATGCAATTCGAAGTTTCATAACGTCAATTTCTAAAGCACCGAATCCCACCATACAGTAAGTTATCGCAGGGCTCCTCTCATACGGGGCGGGTCGAGGCCCTGCTCTGTAAAAGCTCCATCTGTTGAGGTCAGTGTGACTGAGGCGTTACCTCGCAGTGAGCCCTCAGGCCCGTCTCCTGGAGTCGGGACCAGATGCTCTGGATGCGGCCGGCGTGCTCTGGATGGCTGGTGGTGTTTCCGCACATGCACTGGTGCTTCTGCATCAACGAGTCATACACCAGACCTGGACCAACACACACACACACACAGATTTATCTCTACATCTTTTACAACAAGTTGTTGCAACACGATCCCTATAATCACACTACAAGTCCCATGCTGCGATTACACGTTGCACCCGTTTTCCCCACAAACAAAAAAAGGTCACGCCGAGAGGGCCGAGAGACACAAAGTGACTCTGAGGAGCAAATTACACTTGTTGTGGCGCGTGGCGTCACAC
>CM070107.1:11650000-11655000 GCA_036178185.1 Liparis tanakae
GTTTGGAGACGGAGGGCGACGACAGCGGGAGGCCCGCCAGACCCACTGTGGGGAACACGGGAGGAGGTCATCGGAGGTTGTTTGAAAATAAAAGCTTGATTCTGAAGTTTGACCGTCATTCATTTGGCTTTGGAATGTATTCGATGCACCGCGGATGAATACAGGAGGAAGTCCACGACCCAACCGGGCGCTTAAGGATGGAGCACCGCCACCTGATGGAGTTATCTTCAGGCTCCGCTATGGATAGATTTATCACCTCACTCACAGTCGCAACACAAGATTACACTGGACGGTTTGGTTACATCTCTCCTCCCTTCCAAGTCATTTAGAATAATTATAAAGTCAGGGTTCTTACACATTTTGACCGATGGATTTCCAGGACTTTAAATCAAATTTCCATTACAAACTAAAATCTCGGTATAAACACGAAACATTTAGAAAATGTTGCGTATTGAGAGCGGCTTATATTTTGAGCATTTTTCTTTAAAAAAAAACATAATTATTTCAAACTCGGCGTAAATGAACATGTGATTATAACAAATTTCCATGACTTTTCCCAAACTTTTATGATTTAAGTTTTTTCCATGACTTTTCCAGGCCTGGAAAATGACCATTTTGAAATTGCGTGACTTTGCCAGGTTTTCCATGAGCGTACGAACCCTGAAAGTTTAAGTGCTCTTTTCCGTTATGGACAATTATATTATCTTTTGTGAGGCCACAGTGAGCTTTGACCCCCCCCCCCCCCGCCCCGCCCCGCCCCGCCCCGCCCCTCGTGTTTTTTGCCCAATCCGGAGACATTTCATGAAGAAGTTTCTCAGATATCTCGAGGTCCACAAGGCTGTCGCCATAAAAGTTGTGTGAAATGAAAAAGGACAACGTGTCCCACGTCCCAAAGATAAACTACACCCCTTAAAGAGGAGATGTGAACAAGGCCCATGTGACATAACATTCAAAAGTAGAGCTGTTTATGTATTAAAAAAAAGAAGAGTAAATACTAGCGTTGCAACTCACAGATTTCAAAAGTTTTTCTATAAAACAGAGCCGATGAAGCCAAATGATAACCGGTAAGTTCTATACTGAGATTCACTGGACACTGACCCATTGGATTGTGGCTCTGCTCTAGTAGCACCATGTGTTGCAGGAGGGGGTTGTGACCCGCCGCCCCCCCCCCGGCCCCGTCCCGGTCCAGAGCCGAAGACGCCAAGTAGGAGGACAGGTGGGCCGCGGGCATGAACGGGGGGGTCAGAGGAATCCCCTGTAGCGCGGGCAACGCCAGACGACTCTCGCCATCTTGGTGTCCTGACACCATCTACGCAGAGAGAGAGAGAGAGAGAGAGAGAGAGAGAGAGAGAGAGAGGGCAGATGGACAGAGACAGACCAGGGTCAAACGAGACAGAATGGGAGATGGAGAAAGACAGGAACACATGGAAGGCACCGCCACGCCAAATATAATGGATGAGAGCGGTTTTGCGAACAAAGTATCCTTTGGTGTGATGAGCGATGCGACATTAAAGATGCATAATGCTGAGCGGCGACTGAACTCACAGCGCTGGCCGGCCCCGTGGCGGGCAGGCCCAGGGTGATGTTGGGCAGCGAAGGGGACGTGTAGAGAGACAGCTGGCTGACTGAGCCCTCCCTCGCAGCCAACCTCTGAAGCAGGGAGGTCTACACACACACACACACACACACACACACACACACACACACACACACACACACACACACACACACACACACACACACACACACACACACACACACACACACACACACACACACACACACACACACACACACAAAACTTAACAGTATGTACTCACAAAGTCAAGTCACAAAGTACATGTAGTGTAACCTGCAGTGCATTACTTTGCCTCTCTTTCCCACGCACACACACACACACACACGAACGCACACACACACACACACAACTTTACAGTATGTCAAGTCACAAAGTACATGTAGTGTAACCTGCAGTGCATTACTTTGCCTCTCTTTCCCACGCACACACACACACACACACGAACGCACACACACACACACACACAACTTTACAGTATGTCAAGTCACAAAGTACATGTAGTGTAACCTGCAGTACATTACTATGTCTCTCTTTCAAACACACACAACACACAACACACACACACACACACACACACACACACACACACACACACACACACACACACACACACACACACACACACACGCTGTGGGTTACCTCTCCCGGGCTGCTGGAGATGGAGATCCCGTTCTCACTGGGGATGTTGCTGGAGCTGTTGTTGGGGGAGCTGGGCCCTGAGCCCGGCGCGCTGTTGCATGCGGACTCTGTAACGCACACGTCATCGCAAAGATGAAACGTTCCCGTTTCGCGATCCTCCTGCTGCCGCGTATTCAGATTTTAAAGTACAGATTAGTTAGTTTTTTGCAAAATCGATGATAGCGTTCCACTCGATTCCTACAAAATCTAAAAAAATATGTTCACAGGAAAAATCCAGTCATTGGTCATGAGGATGTTTGAATCTCTTTTACTCGTCAAAGTAAAGTTTCGGGGTACCACATCAACACGGGCGCTCACCAGCCATGTCGAGGGACCGCTTCTTGGCGGTGGTGATGGCTCCGTCTTTCCTGCGGAGGAGAGGGCTGCTGCGGCGCTCCGTCACCTTCTGCTTCAGCCGGGAGCGGAGCTTCAGGTTGGGCTCCGAGGCTGTGGAGACGGAGAGAGGAAGCGGGGACATGACGGAGGATCTACTCACAAGATTGAGACGTAACTCAAAAGTAATCGAGGCTTTTTATCCCCATTACCAAACACGTGGCGCGGCTAAGCGCTCGGCCAGAGTTAAGTGTTTGATTTCCACCTGGGCCACCCGCTCTAAAAATATCCAAGCGTTGCACTCTTAACCCTCCTGTTACCTCTGGGGTCACCCAGGCTGTTTGTCACTGTGTAAAACATATCAGAAATATCAACTTTTTTATTTATTTAAAGGGCTATTTAGGTAGTCAACAAACAAACATAAAGTACCTCAGACTTAAATGTGGGAAACAATATTAATTATATTCATTTTCTGGAGGTTTTAATTGCTGGGGTCAAAAAGGGTAAATACGTTATTAAATGTGAAGGTGACAGGAGGGTTGAATGTGAAGTGTCGCTCCAACGATCGGCTTTCGTGGTAGATTGCCGGCGGCCGCACAAGCAGGGGCTCGTTCAGGGACCAATAATCTCGTCCCTGTGGGACCACGCTGTATGCCCCCACAGACCCCGGGTTCGAGGTTCGCCGCCGTCGTGGGACAGAGGGAAGCGCTGGCACCAGAAAAGACGCCGCCGACTGGCACTCGTCTCGACCCCGCGCTTAACGACGCTTCCAGACGCTTTCGATGACTAAGGCCACATTCACACATAGCCGGTATTTACAGAAACTAATATTTCTGCCCCTCCGTTTAAAAAAATAACCTTGTACACACAAGGTTGTTTTCAAAAAGGTTTCTGTTGATATGAACCCGCATAAATATGTCGTCCGCATACATCCCACAGGACGCTCACATGACGTGAAGCATCTTTAGTCGCATTTTTTGTCGCATACTGTGACGTTTGACCACCTAAAACTCTGTTTGACCTCGTTCACATGCAAACACAAAAACTGAGTTTTCAGAAATCTCCACTTGGGCCAGAGTTTTTAGAAATGATCGTTTTCCGTGATAAAACCTCAGTTTTTGTGTAAAGGAAAGACCAAAACGCATGAAAATATATGTGTTTTCCCATCGTGTAAACGGGGTCTAAGTAGACAGGGACTAACGAGGGAATGGGCAACAGGTGAGACGGGCATGAAGACCAGGTGAAGGTAATGAGGGACTAACGAGGTGATCAGAGGCAGGTGAAGGGAGTTGGACTGACGAGATGGGAAGCAGGATCTGGAATGACGTGATAGTAAGAGAGACAGGATGAAAACAACTAATACAAGAAGGAAGGTGTGGAGCTGAACTGTTACAGCCACGGTCTCCCATGTGCGTTTTCCCATCGTGTAAACGGGGTCTAAAACACGGCCGTGGCCGGCCTTCGATCTCCCGGGGCTCTCGCCTCCTCTTCGCGGACTTTATTCTGGGAATCTCGTCGGGTCAGGGGTAGGACTCGACCTCCTCTGGACAATCTGGCTCCCGCTCCCTCTCTGCCAGACGAGCCCAGACACAAGCGGCTTTATTCCCTCCTCCGCCGGCTTCCTTCCGTTCAATTAGTTAAAGCCGGGGCGGGTCGACAAACGGTTGACCTTTTGCTCGTTCTGCAACCTCGTATCAAACAGACCTCGCTAAGTTCATTAGCCTCGGAGAAGGAGCGGGGACTTCTTTCAGTACAGCAGAGTGGAAGCGATTGATTGCTCTTTGCGTTCTGTTGCGGTCCATCGTCAGAAGACGCATTCAGGGGGTCACGGCAAACCATTTGGCCCCTGGCTTCCTGCAGCCTCTGGACGAGGTCGGATGAAGCTGCGCAGAGTTTTTAATGTACTTCAAAGAGGCACGAGCACTCAATACACCTCCGGGTCGGTGGGGATTAGATGACCAATTGTGCATTTATAATGTCCAAGCACTTTTTCAAATGCACTTTCAATTTTAAAGGGGAACCCGCGCCTGAACTTATGAAACTCAATTATAAAAAATAAAAAAAGAGCTTCTTCTTCTAAGTGGAGGGCACTCTTCCAAAGTCTTTGTTGAGAGAGATGGAGTGGGCCGGGATGAAATGCTACGCATTAGCTGAAGGGAAGGCAGAATCCATTTGAGCCCATTGAGCGGGGGATCGTAGCCGTCTGACGGTTTGACACGGACACGATCGTCTCTCGCTCGGCTGAAGGATAAACACCGGCACAGTCAAGAGAAAAAAGAAAAAAGTTACACGGGCTTGATGGCAAACCGACGACGACAGAAACCGTGGTCCATCCGGCGGAGTAGAAGAGGGGGAGGGGGGGGGTCAAGGTTGCGTTTGTGCGTCCTGAGTCATTAAGAAATCGACAGAT